>JAHWFP010059181.1:183846-208824 GCA_023313725.1 Lithobius niger
TGTCTAATCCTTAATGGAAAAGCTTGTTCGTATTCCTTGTCTGTTTTGGACTTTGGTTCAGTATTTCATGTGAACTTGACACTGATGTCTAATCTTTACAGGACAAACCTGATCGTGTTCCTTTTCTGTTTTGACTTTGTTCAGTTAAACCTTATCTTAAACATCAAACGAATTCGTTTTTGTTTCTGGACTACTCTAGCTGAGCAGAGCACAACAATGTGCTCAGAGCGAATCCTTGTAGAACACACAGCATACTAAATGAAGCGAGGCAAGCTGCCAGAGGATTTGGATTCAACGTATTTTTTTTTTCCGAAAAAAATGCCTCAGAACTTAAGTACTGCAGGTGAATACCTATCATTCCCCAAAAGAAGGCAGACGATCCGTTCACAGAACAATAAATAGCTAGGCTTGTGAGAAACCATTTCCTAACAACGACAACAGAAAAAAATCTTTTTTAAACGTTCGAGTTAACACAAAGCCTTAAGCAAGCTGCTTAATGACAACATCGATCCCAAAGTCTGCTATTCTCTGGTTTTCAGTTGGAGTTTTGCCCTATACTTTTGAAAGCAAATTGGTGTGAGCTCTGTCTCTATAGAATTGAGGCCATTGCCGACATCCACTGGGCAAGTAAAATTAGAAACTAATTACTATTACAAGTCAATAACTACTTTTCAGTTGAAAATAAAACGATTTATTAATAAACGTACAATTTCGTAATGCGACTTCAGCAATAATACAACATTCATTGATTCCGGAAATGCAAGACAAAATTTCTTTACTTTTCTGTTCTTTGTCGGTCCTGATCCAATAATGCGTCATTCTGTGAAATATAATACAATATGTATTGCATTAGCACACAATACAATACAATATAATACAATACATTACAACTAGCTTTTCATGGCTTAATCTACGCTGGCCTATCAGTGCTTAGTAAACCAATCTGAAAGAAGGTTAGCAGAGTGTGCAACGTTACGATCCGACGGGCCGTTTTAAACATAAATACTTTGTCATCTCACGGGTAACTTATAAAAACATGGAGGTCCTATTTATGTGGTGGATCGTCTGCTGAGGTGTTAATCTCAAAGTAATTCGTTAACTTGTAATGTCCATAAAAGTTTAATTAGTTTGCGGTTTGTTCAAAAGAAGAGTTTTGGGGTACTTTGGTAGCTGCCGTTTCTATTACATCACGCTGGTTTTAAGTTTAAACATCGCTAGCCTATGCTCTCAGCACTGCCGTTACACAGTCTAGATGGTTCTCTATGGTTTACCCACTTTCTGACGTAAAACAGGGAGAATTCTTTCACAAACTCGTTATGGCAAACGGCTACTTCATGTTGGACATGCGTGTCCTTTCAGTCGCACACAACCTCGGAATTAATCGTCATCGCATGTAATCGTGACCCATTGCTTCACCAGACTTGCGGAAAAAAGAGTCTTTAGGCCTAAACAAAATGGCCGTCCAGCGCCATTTTCCTATCATCAGCTTGACGTTAAAAACATGTTCGTCTTGGTTGAAAGTTAGCAGAAAGAAAAAAAACTTAACATGCCGTAAAAGAGAGGCTGGGACTTTAACAAAGTAAAACAGGGAAAAGACAATTCAAGGACAAAGCAGTGAAATGACAAGAGCCTATGGATTGTTACAGCAACCTCATTTCAGTAAAACCTCATCTGGCTGTTGCAGACATAGGGCCTTAGGGCTTCGGGCAGATGACCAGGAGTGGTTAACGCTCGTTAAACCCTTTAATTTCAGTAAAAGACATCCAAGATTGATTGTTACAGAGGAACATTGTTAACATCAGTAGACACTTTTGTATCTAGACACACGCTAGAAAATAACAAAATTAGGGGCGTAGAGCTCCCCAGAGGTACTCTACTGACAAGTGGATGAGGGAGTTAAAAGTGGCGAGAATGGAAGGGACTGGAATCCATTCTCCCACAGAAATTGCAGAATTTCTGCAGTTGTTAAACACTGTTCAGTTGGTTAACATTCACAAAAATGGAACTTTACCCACTCCATGCAGCATGAAGACCCTATTAGATCTATGCACCAACGGAATTGACACCTGCTCTATCATCATAATTACGAAAATCCGGTTTTTCAAAATCGTTATAAGTGGCTGCTTAATGTAGCACACAACCTGGCCAAGTTAGGCATTGTAATCAATTATACCAGGAGTGAATAAATGCTATCCGCAAGACGTGGGAGTATCCATGTTTTAACTCTCGCTTTATTTTCCACCGTTTGCACAAGGCCGTCTGTGGGATAGAAGCAACAGATTTCAGCGCCTAGCACAACATTATTAACAGGCTTTAACTTCCTGGCATGTGCAACAATCGGCACAGAGTCGGGAGGCAAGACACGCAATTTCTACTCCAGTCGGCCTTGGCTTGAGAAACAAAATGCCTTCCTCGTTTTAAGTTCGTGTAAACACTTGTTCCTTCAAACTGACACATGCTTGGCCTATTCGTCACAGGAGGGATATTTTTCACACATATTTGTTAGGTAAAAACCTACACAGCGTGAATTTAACGTTAAAGTTTTCTACAAAGGTTAAATACTTTTTGATCCAGACATTCGCCTCAATTTCCTTCTCTTCACTCTCTCAGGACTCAGTACGAACGGTGGAAGTAAGGGGTCGGAGACTCCTCCTTCACGCCACTCCCGGTTATATACAGAGCTTTAATACTTTACTATACAGTATACACCTCCTTTCTGACGGACCTCTGTGTAAGCACCTGATGGCATACAATGCGTGGAACACGTTACAGCATAACAATATGACATGTCGGTTACAGAATCACAAACTTTGCTGCATGAGGCCCTCCACGTTATGTAACGCATTTCATGCACTGTGTTTGACATTGTCAATAAAATGCAAGTGTCTGTGTGGCATTTGTTGAACTTCCCTTATGATGATTAAAATGTTTGCGCAAGGAGAAGAGAGTCGTAGCGAGGTTTACTGTGATATCATTGACCTTATGCCTTCTATTTAAGAAATTTTTGCTTTGCACACAATTGTTAAGAAATCACAGAAGACATTTTCAAAAATGTTATTGATAACTTCATAACCCAGCCTATTGGACAATTCTCATAGCCCCTGTGTTATGTAATTCTATTACTTACGTTCATAACCTGTTCATAATAAATACCAAACATGGTATTGAATGTGGGCGTGATAAAACGGTCACCTTATGTCACCCCAAAAGACAGGTAAAAGATACGCTGGAAGTTCCACCTACTTTGCAATGCAACAACCAGTTGTACTCACCATTAACCAGCAACTGCGTTTAAGCAGCAAGTTCTTCTACCCAAGCTAGTGATAGGACAGCACACTTGTTTGGGGTAGCAGGTATTGTCTGTAGTGCAGCTTAAGCACATGTTTCCTGGTAACGGAGGATCACGACAACTTGCGCTTGGCGTACGTCCACCAGGCGTTGTGGGTGCTGGTGTCGTTGTAGGTGGCGGTGTAGTTGTAGGTACCGGTGTAGTTGTAGGTACCGGTGTAGTTGTAGGTGCCGCTGTAGTTGTAGGTGCCGCTGTAGTTGTTGGTCCTGTAGTTAGGTTTAAAAAAATATGAATCGTAGGTACAAAATATGAACACTAACGGGTTTCATGAACAAAATGCAAGAACAGTGAATGGAATAAACGATGGTATGACACAAATGGCAATGTCTTCCCCAGTGTTCTACTTAGAATTATAAACACACATTAGTCTAACCAATGTGAAGAGCGGAAAGCTACATAAACGATAAAACAAGTAAAGTTGATTTTCCAATGGTTCAGTAAGTTTGCACCTAATCCAACAGCTGCACTTCAAAATAAATCTACTTATTTATAATAAATTATTAAATTATTAACATATGAAGGTGTCTTTACAACACGCCCAGTAACACCATTGCCACGAAAACAGAAATGATTATGGCAACAGTGCTTGACCTGAATGGTAACCTTGTGATTAATAACCCAACTTTTTGCAAGACCAGTCAGTTACGATTTCAAATTACTGAAACTGACTTTCTGTGCAAAGGGCATAAGATATCGGTGACCATTCAGATATTCAAAAGAAACTACTCTGACATTTAAAAGAAAACAGTGGCATTAGCGAAAGACGTCAAATCGCCACACAATCTATATTGAGTAAGACCACTGGATTGTGGTTAGTCTTGGGCTCTGCAAGGCTTATATATAGTGCACAGGCTTAAAGCACAAATTGGTCCACATCACGTATATACTGCATCAAATGGGAACTGTCACAAGAATAACAGCAAAATTGCTGACAAGCCGTCATCGTCTGTTACATTCATCGATGTTTAATGTATCAGCATTTTGTTGAATACCCACACATCAGACGAAGCTGTTTCGTTTCATAATTACCTCCTCTAAATTGCAACGCCGACCTAATAGTTCGAACAAACATATTATCAGCTTTCACAACCCATTGAATTGTAGTTGATGGCTTACACCATGGCCAGTCAATGTCACTTGCATCATTCTTATCACTAGTTGACGTCAGCGTAATTGTCCATCATGTCTTGAAAGTATGACCTCCTCGATATCTGTGTCATGAAGCAGAACATCCTGACATGAATTTACTTCAATAATAACATGCTTGTGATGCTTTTCTGTGATATGTCTGTAATGTGGATAATACGTTCGATGACGAACAGAGATGATGAACAGAGAACGATGAAAATCTGATTCAATCTGTCATTTTAGAGAACGTTCACAAATTAAGCTTGGAGGGTGGGTGGGGAGAGGGTGGCCCAAATGTGTTACGATATGTTATGATCCGCAAGGGGGGGGGGCGGTATAACCAAGTGTTACGTAACAAACTAATTTCGCTAAACTATTTTTCGCTAATTGTTTTCTGAATTTGTTCGCCAAATTCTTCTAGCTAAATTATTGCTCTAACTTTTGTTTACAACTTGAATTCCCTTTTTTTTTTAAATCAATGGTCATTACATCCCTAGGCATTAAAAACTAATTCATCCCGATAAAACATTTACAACTGGTGGAGAAGGGGGGGGGGGGGAGAAAATTTTACTTTTTTTCAGGTGGAAGGCGTTATGCCAAGTGTTTGCACTGGTGATGCAGAGGGGCACAGGCGGTCTAAATTACTAAAAAAAAACAAAAGAGTTATGTAATTTGTGAATGCTCCCTATAGATGTGTGTAGGTATTTTCTTCGTTGATTGCTAATGTTGCAGCACAAATGTCAAACGGCATATTTCAATAATTAAATCAGCAGTAGAGATGAAACTTATTTGCAATATTTATTTGACAACCAGCTTTGATCCCCCAAGTTAAAAAAAATAACATTGCTTCCGAAGGGTTGACTAAATACCAGTCAAACTTTAAAAGCCAACCTGGTTTCAAGACTCTTCAGGCCGGCTCTCGCCTTCGCAAGGCCGGATTGGAACCATTAGAATTACACAGGGTCAGGCCGGACCTCATATTGACTTTTAAGATTTTGCATGGGCTATTACCAATCGATGTACCCTTTTTTGAGCAGCAGGCATCTTTTTCGTCCACCAGGAGCCATTCCCGGAAGCTGCGTGTCGAGCTCACCCACCTGGACTGTCGGAAATCATTCTTTGCCGTGCGTGTTGTCCCAACTTGGAACTCGCTCTCCCGAGGAGACGGTCTCTGCCATGTCAGTCTTAATCTTCAAGCGAAAGAGCTGTGACATCGGCAAATTCCTTAAAAGGGCTTACTGGCTAACTCTTTTTATAACTCTCCCATAATAAAATTTTACTTTTTGCCTCTTTTCCTTTTAACGCTGGGAACCGTATGATAGTTTGTTCCACATTATGTCTGCAGGAAACTGACTGTGTGACGCCACGCTTCCTTGCACTACGAGTGCAAAACATGTGGATATCACACTTGTAGACTCTACACAGTTACTGTTAGAGTTTACGAGTGGGATATTTACGTATGTTTTGCACTCGTACTGGAAGGAAACGTGGCGTCATACAGTCAGCTTTCTGAAAACATAATGTTGAACAAAGTATAGTGGCCTGCCCTGCCGTAACCCCACTCCCACTTTTTGCTGAGAGTAAACTTTATTATTATTATAAACGAAAAATGAAGAGCTTGTGGGCTTCGTTGTGTTTCTTCGTTTATGACGCACAAAGCGGGATAAACTCATGAGTCTCTTAGGAGACTTCTTGGGTTTCTAAACTTCTTCAACTGTTTCCGATGAGAACTTAAAAAAAAAAGTTAGCGGCTGATAAAAGAAGAGAAATGAAACTGGTGTTTGTTTATTTAAGCGGCTGATAGTTTCTTTGCAGGCCAAGATCACTCATGCTGGAGCCGGTGCTTCGTTAGGTATGAACAATACCTAACAATAAACTTCGTGATTTTGAAAGACTTGAAGGACAGCACCTCGTCACCGTAGCATTGGAGGTAGATTTGCCATATGAGAAGGGCACGCTTCCTGATCTTTTCTATTGGACGGTTAGTTTCGAATTATTGGCCATATAATTTTTTTAGTTCTGAGTGGAAGACGTTCCTCCAGTTCAATTTGTTCAATAAAGTCTGTGTGTCACGAATGAGGAAGTAGTTATTGAGACAAAATGCTTGAATGTTGTGCTTTAACTTTAACAACCGTCTCATAAGCCAATGCAAGGTTTGACATCATTAGTAAATGTGATCTACCCCAAAACAAAATTGTTAAGGATTCCCGCCAAGCTTTTCGGCCGTATGAAGTCGTGATATCAAACGCCAAGCTCTTTTCGCCAAGCTAATCCCACAGAGTAATAGTTCGAAGGTTAAATGAAATATATGAAAATTGCTTACTGTGCAATTTTCATTTCATTAAAACGTTTGAAGTCTTAGACGGTGGGATTACCTTGGCGAAAGAGCTTGGCGTTTGATATCACGACTTCACACGGCCGAAAAGATTGGCGGGAATCCTTAACAAGTTTTGTTTTGGGGTAGATATCAGATCTTTTTGGTCCAAATTGATGAAATTGAATTTTTTGAAAACAATTTAGAGATGATAAAACCAATCTAGTTTTCTGGTCCATATCTTTTTTTTTTTTATAGTTGGCTTTCGTTACATTTTGAGGACAGTAGTCACAGTTTTTCAAATGATCAGTATTTCTTATTAGTACTGCAGCATCTTCTTGCAAACGCACGTATTTATTTATACGTTCAGTTCAATGGCGTTTGCTTTTTTTTTTTATGTTTGGCATCTTTATCAATTACGGTTTGCTGGAAACAAACAATATTTTCAGTCTATGTCTTGTACTAGCTGGGGTTTGCTGATTGGCATTGTTGCATAATAACAATGTTTAAAACAATGTAACGTAATCATTCTGGTCGTTTGGAGCTCCCTAGCCCCTAAACCGCTTGAGTAATTCGAATGGTCCATATAGAAAGGGCACATCTACAGAGCAGTATTTTTAAAATGAGGTAATAACCAGCTTTATTCACCGCATGGAAGAATTTATTTTCGTGAAACAAAAACAGTGTTAGCCATAGTAACTAGAAACTATAGTAACTAGCAATTAGGCAAATTTCAACATTATTCACGTCGTTTTTTCAACAAGAAAACGATAACCTATGTGTTTAACAGTGACTTTTATGCTGTCAGGCGACCAAAGTCTCCCTATTAAAGAAGTTTCAGCCTTTTCTGTCGCATAGTTATTTATCCTCAGACGAGCCAAACTACCTTTGCCGTAAAGACACAACATGTCTAGTGGTCGCCATGCTCATATATATATTTTATCTGGATGTTATCGTTTATCTTGGTGGGCGACACACTAGCATGTGTCTTGATAACAGTTACTGTAAGGTATGACTTCAGTCTCCCATGTTAAAGCGAAAACTTTTATGTTTAATATCTCCACCGCACATGAGCATTTTTGAACCAGCTTCGGAATATATGTTCTGTGATAGGCCTATTTTGTAAATACGTGAACCGAAATTTATTGAAATCCGTTGGAGCAGATCTGGGATCAGGATTTCAGCTGTAATCGTGTTTTTGGCTTCTTGTACATCTTATACGTTGGACAGATTTACACAATGCTGCGTGTGGACCAAACCTATTTATCGCATTAGCTCAGTGGGAAGATGCTGCTGTACAGATTGTGCTTTTCTAAAAAAGGTCAAAATTTGTCAAGTGGTTCCTGGGTTTATTTAATTTTAGTTGTTCTTAAACTCAAACTATATTTATATGCCATCACAACACGAACATTTTACAGCAAAACTGATCAACTATGATATTCTGGCATTTTTCTAATTATCTTCTTAAGAACCATTTCAGAAAAAAAACCGGCAAAACATCATCAACGTCTCGAACTAAAAAAAAAAGATAATTGATCATATTTTATCTTTGTGTTTCGGTATCTGCATTACTGTATTTGTGAGCCCAAAACAAAAATTGTTAAGGATTTCCGCCAAGCTTTTTTACTTTTGGAAGTTTCGAAATTAAACGCCAAGTTCTTTCGCCAAGCTATTCCCACCAATTAGTAATGTAGTTCGAAGGTTAAATGAAAAATTTTTGAAATTGCTTACTGCTCCATTTTCAGTTATTTCATGCAACGTTTGAAGTTTTAGTCGGGGGAATTAACGTGGCGTTTGATATACAACTTCAAACGAGGAAACAGCTTGACTAGAATCCTTAACCATTTTTGTGTTTGGGAGATGTCACATTTATTTTATCGATATTTGCCAAGGTTAAGAGCCACATTTTTTTTCTTAACAATTTTACGAGATGAGATACAAAGCAACGGAAATAGCTTTGAATCAGTAGGCTTACGTGTGTCTTAATCTTTGTCTGTCATCCGCCGAACTCGTATTATTTAGAACTAGAGGAAGCCCGTGCTACGCACGGCTGTTGTTAGATGCACCATTTCCAATATTCAGGATGTTTCACCGAATTAAGTTTCTTCACTCCCATTTTCGCGTACACTGGCTAAGAAGCGCTTCCCGTAATTAAGTTTCTTCACACTGGCTGACAAACGCTGATTTTCGTTCGCTTCGCTCACTCACTCAGCGCATCTCATGGCTCAAATCACTGGATGCACCGTTTTAAAAATTGGCATGCTCAAGCATCGTTCCCGGGCACAACTCAGCCCGGACCCGTTTTCCAGTTTGCCCGGAGCTCAGCTCTGAAAGCCTTCATTTGCGAATTAAATAAACCATAGCATCGTTTCCAGCTGCCAATTTCATTTTACCCATCAACAATCAACGGTTTGGACGATAGTTTTCAATCCTTAGCACGTGCACCAGGAATTGTTAGGCACCGTAGCAAAGACATCCTGGGGTCCTGGGGTCTTAGGACGGGGCATGCGCTCCTCAATGCCCACATGTGTCGGCTTGGGTGGAGGGACTTGCCACTGTGTGAATGTGGGGAGGGTGATGAGACTGTGAGGCATTTCTTGTTAGAGTGTAGACGATGGGCACAGTTTCGGCGGGTGGGCCTAAGGGGTTGCGGCGACCTTCTGGACGTTTTGGGTGTCCCGCTTAGTGCCAGGAGCACAGGGGTCGGTCTCCGGACAGTTCTGGGGTTTTGTGCGGCAACTAGGCGTTTCCTAGAGTAGGCTCGGAAATGGATTGTGGTGGTGTTAGAAGACTGTTGTTCCCAAATGTTGTTTGGCACTATGTATAGTTTTAAGTTAGTGTAAGATAGAGTAAGTTTGTAGAAGGAGTGCATAGCGCTGAGGCTGATAGACTCCTGTAAGATTCAATAAATAAAATAAATAAATAAGACATTACACGTGCACGAAAACAATGAGAAGCGATTAAAGTGATTGTCCGGCCTTTTACCTTTTTTCTTATCGGCTCTTTTCTTATCAGCTCAGCCAGGATCCAGAATTACTATGTAGATTAGGTGACAGTCACTCTAAAGATGGGTGAATTTTGTTCCCTCCATCCTTCACCTTCTCCCCTGAAAGCCTCCTCAAACGTAATTTTAGCATTTTGTTTACGCACTTTTAAAGTGACCAACTCATTCCGACGAAGCAGTAGATTAGTTCAGTTTAATTTGTAATTGATTGTCATGTGATTCGGAAAGCATTGCTGAAGAGTTCTCGCACTGCATTGTGGGAGCCTACCCAGACAGGCAGATTAGTCTTTCCTTACGATGCTGTGGGAAAGCCTCGTTCGTGAATCTAGGAAAAAATTATCCCTGGAAAAAAATATCTCCTACAGTCATGTTTTCTTACTGGTCGTTTTAAATCTTGTTGGTTGAGAGCTAAAAAAACAAACATTTTTAAAGGTGTCCTTAATTTGTATTTAGACGCATAAGAGTTATTTGTTATAATAGTATTAGCCTTTAAATTTGAAACATTTCGTATTTTATATTTTTTAATAAGCTCTATTGTTGACTCCTGTTTCCCATTTCTATCAAAAAGAATTTTAATTAATTTGTTTTGTGCTCTTTTAAACCTTTAGTAGGTAATCAGATGCCTGGCCAAAAACCTAAATATCATAATCAAATTTGACTATTAACCGTCTTTTGCATGAATTAATTTCTGGCACTTCTGCCACAAGTCGTGGCTTTCGAACCGGCAATCCCTTGGTTTAGAGGCGGGGACGCTGACCACTGGGCTGGTACTGCTCACTTTACTCGGTGGAGCGGGGGGGGGGGGGCACATCCTGGGCTCTGTTTTTTTTTTACCAAGAAATGCGTATTGCTTTAATGCAACGTCATGCAACAGACGGTTAAACAAAGCATCAAAATTTTTTTTTTGCCTTTATCATTCAGAATTGTTTTAACTTTATAAATAGGCATAAGTTCTTAATTTCTTAATTATAGCATTAATGTGTATTTTATGTTTCCATCCCGTTTTAATAAAAAATGTGAAGATATTGAGCATCTTCAACATTTGAGACAGTTTTACATTAATTAATGGTTCCCTTATTGCAATCACAGTTACTCTTACGATTGCATAGTTCATGTTTAATTATTTCTCATAATGTGAGCAAATGTCTCTGGTTTTCAGTTCATTAATAAGGACATGGTTTGCTGTGCACCATCTATTCATTTACATATTTAGCTTACACCAAACTATAGGCGAAGGTGCTATTTCGCTTGCTTTGTACCATGCATAGGTGAGGAAAGCAGTCATTGCGACAACTTATCCAAACGCAGTAATTATGCCAGTGCGACAACAAAAGGGACAGTGACATAATATCGTGTCCTACTAGACTGGCGGCGTATGTTATGCTGGGACCAGCTAGTTTAGTTAATTTCCTCAAGTCCTTTCTAAGGATTTCATTTATAGATGTCATTTACTAATGTCCTTTATATATCGTTCATCCACGCAATAAAACGTTATACTAGTTTAGAAATTCCACCAAGTATCATCAATAGTTCATAAAGAAGAATGCATATTTATAAAGGAGGTGTTTTATTTAATACTGCCCCCAAATTCATGTGTTCTACCTTGTTCAGGGGTTATTTTTTTCCGGGGATGTTTTTTCCAGGCATATTTCTACCGGGTGATTTTTTCCAGTGATATTTCTACCGGGTGGTTTTTTTCGGGGATATTTTTTCCGGGGATATTTTTTCCAGGGACATTTTTTTCCGCTTACCTCGTTCGTGCTGTTGTTGTCGTGCTGTGTGTTCGTGTATTTCGTGTTCGTTGTTGTACGCCAGAGATGTTTTTCATGATTGCTGTTCTGTATTGCAACAAAATTCCAACTCTCCCCTTAAAATAGTGTTGAGATTGAGTGGTAACTCGGGGTAACTCGGAATTCACATTTTCCCCTAAGCTCAGAACCAGCAAAAGGCACGTTACATGATTAAACTATGATGATATACATAATACATTTTCTGCACCACATTGAAGACTTTATTTTTGTAAAAGTAGCTAGTTGCCCGCATCTCCCACAGATAGAAAAATGTAGAGTTGTTGATACTTTTTTTTTTCAATAAGAAAATCATAACTTTTATTTTGTCAGCTGGGCAAAACCCACCTGATCAGACGAAGTTTCAACGTTTTTTGCCGCACTGTTATTTTTCCTCAACGGCTGAAAGTGAATAAGTGTCTAGTGGTCGCCATGCTCCTATACATATTATCTGGATAGGAGTAAGATTGACACTGTCGTGGAGCCTTGGTGGGCGACACACTAGCGCGTGTCTTAATCGCCTCTCGATACACGGAACTGTTTGTTTTCATTTTAAAGAAACACTAACCCTATTTGGAGACAACCAATGTGGATACGAACAACACTCCTTTTATTGCACAAATATATTTCCATACGCAAGTGCTAATTTACAAAGTGCTTGACGCACATAAATGTTATTGACTTTGCTGATCTCGGCAATTGACGATCTGAAGACGTGTTGACAGCGCTTGAATCAAATTATTGTTCATGTCAGCATAATGGGAAAGAGTTGGGAAGCAAACAGCTTCTCGACATAACTGTAAGCTGAATAAGCAGATTTATTGCAAATAAGAGCCTTATATTCATCAAAGATTAGCTTGACTTACAACAGAACTGAGCTTCCTTGTACTACCATTCTGCTAGAACGTCAGTAAACACGGGCACGAACGAATTATCGCCATTCTGATGACGCAAAGGTAAATGGAATATGGCATTCTAATGTACGGATTTGAGATAATTACTAGTAAATTCCTTCAAGTTGCGTTTCACTGGTGTATTCAATAATGTTTAAAGTTTCGTAGGAAATTATGATTCAGTATTAAGGTGGAGTGGAGTGTACAAATCTTTTTTTTTTTTGGGGGGGGGGGAATTCCTCATTGGCAGAGTGTGGAAAAGTTGCTTTTGGGCATCACTATGACACACACAAAAATTCATCATTTTGGGGTTATATCATGAGGTGCCCGAAGGGCCTTTAAGTTTAACATTGTACGCCAATGGGCGGAACGGCGAAAAATTCAAAAATGACGATCTGACTGTTTTAAAATCTAATTTTGAAGATTATCTCATTCGATTCTCTCAGACACTACGTTAACATGCCGTAATCATAAAGAATTTTATTTTTCTTAAAAACTGTGGGAATAATAATTTAGCATCGAAAATCAGAAAAAATGGCCTTTTTTGGGCGATTATGGCCCATAACTACTACCTTACACTATTGCCCAGAAAAATTTATTTCGAGTAATTACAGCTACCTTTATTAGTCTCTAAATGTTTCAAATGAGATTATGTTAAAATTAAATTTAAAACCAGTCAAATCATCATTTTTGCCTTATTTGCTGTTCTGCCCATTGCCGTAAAATGTTAAACTTGAAGGCCATTGGGGCACCTCAAGATATAAACCCAGAATGATGAAATTTTGTGTGTGTGTGATAATGATGCCCAAGAACAACTTTCCCACACCCTGCCAATGAGGAATTTCGCCCCCCCCCCCCCAAAAAAAAGGTTTTTACACTCCCCCTTATCCAGTAGGCTTTAAATCATTTTTAAAAATCACAGGCCTAGTTAGTTTACTGATTCTCTTTAAGATTTGTAACTTCTAGATTCCCGAAGTCTCCGATGAAGACTTATTCCTGACTTTTGCACACTCCATTCGTCTGTCCTTCTGTTTGTCTGGGGTCGTAAACTCAGACAGCTTATCCGATCGAGATCAACTTCGTACGTAGGTAAGCATATTTGAGTGTGGTGCTGCGTACAATTTTCAGCCTGATTTCATTGGGGACCGATTATTTTTAACACCCGGGAAGGGGGGGAGGCGTTAATAATTTGGGGGTTATTCTTTATTTAAGGTTTAAAATTGTGTAGTCTTCATAATACGAAGTGGTAGTTTGCTCATAAGGTATGGTGTATAATAATCTTCAGTTTCAGTTCCGTAAAGGTTATTCCATTTGGGTAATTAGATGTTTAACGTTTTTAACGTTTTTCTTCTTTTAATCATTATTTTATTTTAGTTAATGTCATTTATGACTCTAAAGAAGTCTTTTTTTTTAAATAAATTCCAATAGTGTCTTAAGTTTGTTATTTTCAAAGTTTCATTTGTACTGTACAAATCTTTTGTGTTTATTGTGTTATTTTCAGTTGTAAACAGTATTTTAACAAGTTTATTTTGTACTTTTTGCAGTTTGTGTGCTAAATAATTCGGTGCAAAACCGTACACCTCAATCCCAATGAGCAAATGTGGTTCAATCCAGGATTTCTAAATAATTTTTGTATTAAAAATACTTCAACGTTTTCTAATTTCAAATAGTTTAGGCATTATTCCTCGTCGCCTTTTGATAGCGCAGTAATAATGATCAGCGCAGTAATAATGTTCTATGTGTTTCCAGTTGCCCTCAATTTGGAGCCCAAGGTATTTAGCGTACTGAACTTTCTTTATTTTCTTACAATTTCTACAGTTTTTTATGCATTTTTTATGTCAAAGAATGTAGATGTAGTCATTAATTTTCAGGTTTTGTTCTGAAAAACTTCCATTTTGTATAGACACCATTTACATTAATTTTGTTAAAGCGTTCTGATAAGTTACTCGTTATAATTGTATAGTTATCATACGTCGTCAGAATAGAGAACAAGAAATTCATATTCGATTAATGCTGAAATTCCATTTATATAAATAACAAATAAAGTTGGTCCTAAAATCGAACCCTGTGGTAGTCCATCATTGCTACTCAAGCAATCGCTCTAATTGTCCATTTATTTTAACATAACTACTTCTTTCATCCAGAGAACTTTTCATACTGTTTACATTTTATCTGTTACTCCAGTGGACTGTAATTCATCAGTAAGAATGTTTCTGTTTATTGTGTCAAAGGCTTTTTGTTAAATTTATTAGTATTGTAGCGATAAATTGTTTTTCGTTTAATGCCTTTTTTACAATCATATTTTCATTTAATAAATTTAACGCATTCTGTCTTCCTCAGTGCTTCTGAAATCCATATTGATTTTTAATTAAAATATGAAAAGTAGACAGTATTTCTCTATTGTTTTATTGATGAATAGCAATAGCTCTAAAATTATCAAAATTGGACTTTTCTCCTTTTTATAAATAGGTCTTAAAATTCGTGTTTTTAACTTAGTGATCCAATTTCACTACTAATAATAGAATTTATTAGAGGAAAAATGAATTTAGCTATATTAATTGTTAAAATATATTTTATTTTAAATCTATCGGTTCTTAATGATTTTTTTATTTTCATTTATTTTATAATTTCTTTTACCGTAATTTCATTTACGTGTTGAATAACCATTGAATTTCGTTGATTGGTGTACTGTATCCCCGGCCTATAGTTAACGATTATCTTTTTTTTTTTTAATTCGTTTGCTTGGTTCAGACAATTTTTACTGAATGAGTTTCTGGTTCAGTCAAGGTTATTTTCTGTGAATTAGTTGTTCATCAACATTATTTACTTACCAGTAATTTCATTCATTAGTAATAACATCATTTTTTTTTATCTTTACTCTTTTTTTATAGAATTTTTTATGTAAATTTGTTCAACTTCGTATACTATTTTAGCAACGTTGGATTTCAGTTTCCTGTATTTTTATAGTAATGGCTCATTTTAAATGATAATTGATCATTTTAAATCAGCCATTACTAGAGAAATACAAGAAACTGAAATTTATCATTTAATCTTTTAAGTTTTAAACTTTATTCTAAAGTTTATTTTCTCATTAATTAATGCTAAATTTTTCCTTGAAATCCATTTTTTAATAGGTGATCTGCCATTATTACACATGCTAAATGGTTCTTGTATTTTTATTATATATATTAGATATTTTTTTCCTCAATTTTATCATCAATGTTAGTTAAGTCATCTATTTCACTTAAAGTTACCCAGTTTCATAATTCAAGATCTATTAATATTTGTTAATCATTTGTAATAATCACATTTGTTTTATCTTTTGTTTTATTCCACCTTGTGGTCGAGTTATCATTTTCCAGAATTAAGCCTGTAAAATAATGATCAGCATTTTATTTTTCACAAATTGTAAATCCCAAGCTCCTAATTTAGATCTTACAAATCCATGATCAATACACACGCAATTTGTCCTATCATTTCAGTCCTCTGCTGTAATTTCTGGAGCAGATCCAACTTCGACATGAACTTCGAGCCCTCAGATAAAATAAAGTAGGCTAACTGTACACTAAGAAAAAATTCATACGTGCTAAATATAAGTTACTCTGCAAGTTAGTCTTACGTATTTTATTTTCAAATACATTTCACCCATACTTCATGCGCCAAGTGAGATTAACATTGTGTTCTTTTCGTATAATTGTGGTCGTTGCTTAAGGATTATATAGCAAATACGAAAACTAGTGCAAAATTCAGTGTCAACGCAATTCTTACTAATCAGAACTAAACACGACTCGTGATAGAATAGACATTACAGCGAAGATTATGATTGCAAGAACTCCTGTAAAACTAGCCTCCCTCTCCATCACTGCTTGCGTCTGTTCTTCAGTTGTTGAACATGTCACCCTTGACCACGTCAAGATTTGAAGGACAACCAGAAATGAAGTAAATAGTTGAGCAGAAATCATCCTATCCACTCCTGTAAAATAGCGAAAGAAACAAAAAAAGACTTCAGAATTATGTAGAGGCCCACGCCTATCTAGACACACGCTAGTGTGAAGCCGCCAAGTTAAATGATACTACATCGCGCAACACGAGACAGCCGTCATTTCACACCTAATTGTTCACAGCACATTGCGCTGCAATAAGCGCTTTCATTTACACACCGGCAGACTGTATTTTTTAACCGTAAGGCTGAGAACAAAAATAGCTTTTAGAGTAGCGTATAAAGAGTGAAGAGAAATGAAACTGCATTGAGAAGAATTAAACAAACACCCGTCGTAGCATTCTGAACTATACTGAGCTTCACTGCAGTTCCCGGATGTTACGACGGGTGTTTGTTTATATCTAAAGAGTCTGTGATGCCTCGTGTTCAGTGTGATTGTGGCTTGTAAAATATCCTAGGAATTACCTAGCAAAATTAACCTCCTCGCCTTCGGGTGCTATGGCTTCAGTTAGAAGCTTGTCAAACTTCCAAAGTATATAGAGTTTCGCGAGAACAAGGATTGTTAGAAAGGCTCTGACCCTGCGTAGGATCGGAATATCACCCAATTCGACGAATTTATGTACTTTAAAAACCTTATAGGGAACTAGAGGAAGCCCGTGCTACGCACGGCCGGTCTTGGATCCACCGTTTGCAACACTCGTACGGTTTGGTTGCTCATGTGTATGTTCATGTTTCACCGAATTAAGTTTGTTAAATCCCAATTTTGTGCACACTGGCTAACAAACGCTTTCATCGAATTAAGTTTGTTCAATCCAATTTTTGCGTACACTGGCTAACAAACGCTGATTTTCGTTCGCTTCGCTCACTCAATCAGCGCATCCCGTGACGCAAATCACTAGATGCAACGTTTTAAAAAATTGGCGCGCTAAAGCATCGTTACGTGAAAAAATGTGCGCTGTCTAATATTGCTGTATTGCTTGCTGAAGTCCGTTGTACGCACGGGTGGTGTTAGATGCAACACTGGTACTGTCTGGTTGCTCATGTGTTTGAATCAAATTTTCCCTTAGCTCACTCAATTAGCAACCCCAGTCACGATGCAGCCCCGACCCCTTCTCCGGCCTCAGTGTCCAGGCACTGACATTTAAATATTTCTGTGGGGCCTAAAAAAACACGCTTATTTTGTGGTCCAAAGTTGAAACGTTTAGCCTGGTGGCTTCGAAATTTTTCTTTTCTGGGAGAAGAAGAAAGTAAATAGGCGGCATTGATTTAAAACATACGCGTTTAGCTGAAACACGGATTCTTTCAATTCAATTTCTTTATTAAAGGTTGTGGCCCTGAGCCATGCACCCTGTACTATAACTAATTACAAATCACAAACGCAACACTATTACTACTCAACAACTACACGGATTCTTTCATTTTACCCATCAACAATCAACGGTTTAGACGAAATTGTTCAGCACCGTAGCAAAGACTTAACACGTGCACGAACACGAACCAAGAATGAAACGCGATTAAAGTGACTGTTAGATACTTAGATTGTTAGAGGCTTCTTCATGAGTCTTCATGAGTTCAACGATCTTATTATGTAGATTTTTAGTAATCTTGGTTGTCGTGACAACTTGGTTCAGTATTTCCGAGTGTAGGCTTTTGACGAAGCTGTTGAAGCTGTTTTCAGTGCATGATAACGATTCCGATAGGGATCGAAACGTCACCTTCTGTTATTCCTTGAGCACTTAAAGGGTCATTGCCGCCAAATGACAGACTACAGCATCTATAGCCATTTACCGATATCTAGTTCTGCCTAGCCCTTACATTCAACAAGCGATGGAACATAACAGATAATTTTCTTTTTCTGAAACAAACAAGCCACGTGCATGTCTCCTTAATTATTGAGTGTAAAGTTGTTACATCCACGTGCACTAAAAAGCAAGCGGTAAAGTTAAGTCTAACGTTATAATCACGGGCGCTTTTTTCTATATTGTACTATATCGACCGTTTTGAAATGCATATTTTGAACCGCTATATGGGCGCCATCTAGTAACAGTACTATTGTTAACCTTGACTGCTCGCTCCCTAGTGCACGTGGGTGCACCAACTTTACACTCAGTAATTAAGGAGGCACGTGGTTTGTCTGTAGTGTAAAAAAAACTTTTTTTGCGCATTCCTTCGCTTGTTGAAATCAAGTGCTACATAGAACTAAATAATGGTAGATGGCGCTAGATGCTGCATCCTGTCATTTGGTGAATAGACACTTTTAGTGGCTGGTTTTGCTACAGAGATCTCGGAATGATTTCGCCATATCGATAAAGAATTCGTTGGAATCTTAAACTATGTTCCAAAAAAAAGTGATGCGCTAAAGTCATGTGTAGGGACTGTCGCAGCTTTATGGAGAAAACGAGCTCTCAGTTGTTTATTTTGCATTTGATTGTTAAGCACCTAATGGTCGTAAGACCGGGTTCCATTTTTAACCCGATAAACGAAGTCTCCAGCAGCACTGATCGATAGGCGTTCAACCTAAATTGTGGCAAATGTGAGTGGGCATGTGCTTTTGAAAGCCAACTGTCATCTCTATCACATATACTAAAAAATAATTTGTTAAAACGTTCGCTGCGTTTTGCATTGTTTCATTTTTTTTCTACAGTGCATAGCGTCACTACCAGTGCGAGTCAAAATACAGCCATTTTACGAAACCAGTTAAAATTCCAAAGGTTTTCGTCCGACTCGCTCCGAAGTTTTAATAACACAAACTCAAATTCTTATACAAAGTTTACACATAGAGAAAAACATACATATTTAACATAATGTTAAAAACATAATGTTGAAAAGACAAAAATTAATATTTGACAATTCAGACAAGTTAAATAAACTTCTCAGTTACAAAATTCTGAGTTTCTAGAATCAAAAATGTAATACGCAGGGCTATTAAATAACATGGTAACATGGTTAAATCATTACTCTCATCATAATAGAAAATCAGACAAGCCCCCTGCCACCTCCAAACAGGAATTTACCATCTCCTGAACCAGAACCAAGCCTCTACCTGTAAGCCTATATTCAAGTAGATATAACTACTGTAGGCCTTTAAATCTGCCATTCGTCTGTGAAAAGCCGGCGATAATACACGCCATTGGTTAAAATGCGTTACTTACTTGTAGCAGATCCTAGACGTGCTTTTACTAGTGTTTGTCGATTTCAAAAATACTAGCCGTGCTTTTAGCTTGGTTTCTGCCGTTCAACGTATTTGAACAACAACTACCTCTGTATTTACGCCATTTACGTACTGTAAAGAGACCCTGCAAATTTTCGCGTGTCAAAATGTTTGTGTTTTATGTTGTTGCATTGTTAATTTATTGTGAAATCAGGATTTACTATCTGTCTATGGTGACGCACGCAATAAACCCATGAATATTGCAATAAACAGGCAAACTGGAAGCTTCCTGACACAATCAGGAAAGTGTCCAAGGTTAGTACGAGGAATGACACGGGGTCAGGGCAAATCAGAAAAGACAATTATTACTGATTTGCCTTGACCCCGCGTCATTCCTCGTCCTAACCTTGTCCACTTTTCTGATTGTGTACGGAAGCTTACGGGCACATGCATGCAAACACAACCATATGTAAGACTGCTACAATTCGGTTAATAATTCCATAAACAAAGGACTACATGAAAAATTCTGTATCGCCAGAGGCCAGAAGTATTCGCTGTCGCGTCACACCTTCTCTACATCCACCTCCGACAAAAAATCAAACGCCACCTGCGTGCTGCTGATTAGGTTGTTTATGTAGCATGCCACCGCTAACGTTCTTGGGACGGAAAGGGACAATTTTGCTAGGAAATACATAGAATCTTTTACATGCCGTAATCGACACGAGCACGAGTGCATTTCTGGTGCCCTTCTATTCCGAATGCAAAGACATGGGCCGAGGTCACGACTGAACCTGGTCCCTAAATAGAAAAAGATGATTTTTCTAAAGTGATAATTTGATCCGTTCCTTCGTGCACCAAAATATGTAAGTGTTCAATAGTTTGGGAAAAACAGCAAATGATCAAATAATGACTTTAAAGGCGCCTGTTCACCATTTCGATAGCGTTGCCCATATTCTAAACACAACATCCACGCTCCATACTGATACTCCGTCATCCAATAGGCTAATGTGGGTCACGTGATTTCGTTTTAGTTATGAAAATTTGCGGCGCTGCTGCGAAGTGTTGTTCCTTTTTAAAATTTACCGCTATTTTCTTTATATTGCTCGAAGATTGTACGGTGCTGCATTTAAAAGTTGGAAAGGTGAAAATGCGCCTTTAAGCCGGATGCACGTCAGAGTTGAACGGCTGCACGTCAGCTTATATAGGCTACAAGTTAGATGGTATGAGCGGGGTAGTGGCCCAGCGCACCGCCCCCCGTTGCGTCATGGCTGAGTGCCAGGGGATATCGCGATTGGCGTTGAGGTCGACACCTCGTAACCAGCTTGTAAAACCTGTAAAGCCTCGTAATCACTTGAAAACCAGCCTGCAACATGTTACATGTTTGTCTGCTTCGACTCCAACTGTTGACTGAACTGAGACTTCTATCCGTAGGACAATTTTGTGAACATATTTTAACAAATAATAAAGGGAACAGGATTGAAAGACAACGTCGTATCACACGCTAGAAAATACTATTGTAAGAAGCAATTACAACTTCGCTTACCATATTACTCTGGTGGGAGTCCCATAATGTGAAAAAAAAGCTTGATTCCCAAATGAAAAATCACTTTGAATGTAGAATAGTGAGACAACTATTGGTTCAGCATGAGAACTTCACGGTGCTATCATATCTTTTGATATTGCGGTTTACAAGAAACCCTCACGAAGGAAACTACCGTGGGAGTCAGGGGTGTTTTGCAATATTATTCTCAGCAAGAAATATAATGGAAAGAATATTACATGTAAGCTATTTGCAATAAGCCAGGCTTTCGGTTTTTCAGTTTCCCTATTTTGTCACTTTTTCAAATGTCATCAGGAAGTCATACAGAAAATCATAAGTGCCACACACTGATGTCACTAATAAAAAAATTGTTCCGGGGATTAATAGAGTTGGAGCGGGTAATTAAAAATATTCACTAACTTGATTCATTAAAAATAATTATTTCTTTATTATCCTGCAAATTACTGCTTTAAATTTTGCTAACACTGACTTTCCTTGGCGTTCAATTTGGCCAAGGGGGGGGGGGATTGAGGGAAGGGTTGCTTGTTTTGGTTTTAATCCAAGGCTAGCTAACGATACATCTACATTAAAAAAAACGGTTGCAGTACAGCAAGTGTTGTAAAACGGACACAAGGGACACTAGCCTGCACAAACAATGCGATATTGAGGGTATTCGCTGATTGTAAACAGATTGATTGTTGATTGTTGATAGAAAAACCCGTCAAGTTTCCAAAAACGATCGGCCTTTTAAGGTAGTGATATCATTCAACCAGGGAAAGGCCGCCAAGGTCAATCCTATTAGCCAAGTTAATCGCACCCAATAATACTTTGGACGTTAAATGAAAAGTTGACGATTGCTACAGGGAGTAGCGATCTTTAAGTTTTCATTTAACTTTCGAACTATTAGTCGGTGCGATTAACTTGGCTAATAGGATTAACCTTGGCGGCCTTTCCCTGGTTGAATGATATCACTACCTTCAAAGGCCGATCGTTTTTGGAAACTTAGCGGGTTTTTCTACCAGTTTCGGTTTTGGGTGGATATTAAAACCACTGACTAAAGGTTCTGTCGTTGTGGATGATTAAAAATAAAGGATTAGTGAAACTCGGTTAAATATGGAAAAAGCTATTTTACTTTCTGCCCACAATCAAGTAAATAAAAATAGTCTACACGAACCCATGAAGTGTGCGGACGGGTCAGGGTCGAGCTGGGTGACGCCGGGCCAAGCCACATCACGCTGAGTGAGTCATTAACCGCTTGCTAAAGGTTCTGTCGTTGTGGAGTTCGGCTAAATATTGAAAACGCTATTTACCTTCTGCCGCTCCCACAAAAAAAAATGACAAAGCCGGCGGGGTAAATGTTTGGAATTTGTTGTACAAAGGCGGATTTCTTTATATCAGGTGGAAATATTCATATGTAAGTGCATGGAGTCCGGATCAAGGGGAGTTGGTCAGAGTGAGCAAAAATACATAGACGGGATACACACCGTCCGCAGCAAACACACGAGAGATCAAACCGTCCCAATGTTGCAAACGGTGCATCAAACACCACCTGTGCTTCAGCGGTTTTTCTGTAAACGTTCAAAAAACCTGTGTGTGCGAGTTGTCATGTAGGTTATGTCATTAAAAGCTGATTAATATGCATGCATAGACAATACGTTACAATCCTAAGTTTGAAGAAAGCACATGGTCCCAAAATGAACAAGTAGAAAGCTTCGGTGTTCAAATAATGCTACGAATGTATTCATTACAGCTACATTCGTTTGTTATATTTAGTGACTTATGAAAATACCTTTTATTATGTTCGCTTTAGAAAATTATGATTTTGTAATACCCAGCACAAATGGGGATAGACGATGTGTTAGAATTTATTCCCTTGCGTTTATTCTTCCACATTAGGATTTGAAGTCTAAATTCATGGTAAAATGTACAGTCCAGTGCAAGAAAAAAATCGTAGAAATTGAAAGGCATATTACGCAACTGTATAATTAGTGTTTCTATAAATTTCATCTATTTCTGTTATTTTTACAATTATTTGTTTTATTTAAATAAACGTCGTGTTGACTTCTAATGGGCGCACAACGCGTAAACCTAGTAATCAGTTTATTATTTCTTTACAGGACAGTCATATTAGGGGAAAATCGGCCTTCCCGTGATCATATTCACCAGCCGGAGAAACTGAAAGTTGAGTCCCGGCCTTGCAACAACAAATCAAAAACAAACAGTGGTAAAATTTGGGGTATGCCCGCCATGTTGGAAAATGGTAGGCAATTTTTTCAATATATCTCCAACCGTACCGTCAAAAAAACTTTTCAAACAAAAGTTGTATAGAGGAGAAAAAGAAGAAAAAAAGTATCCTAGTAGATTATACTCTACCATTAACATAAATAAACTGTCATGTGAAGAGGTGTGCCTCCTTCAGATGTTATATTTTCCTCATATTCTGCTAAACTGTTCCTCCTATGAGAAGTCGCATCTCAAAATAATAGAAAAATGTATTTCACGTTTTAAGACTTTTTTGTCTATAAAAAATATACTACAATCGGAAACTGCTCATAATCACCGACTTTCGACCTACTGTCCCATGCACTACTAACCGAAATGGATGTATACACGCTTACATGAAAGATGGATATGTACTCTGTCCGATTAAGACAGTAAACCTAATTTCCTACAGGTAGCTACTTAGGTGTGGCCGACTGTCTACCACCGCACTACATCATATTTGTAATGGATTTCGACTTCCGTATAATGTATACGTAAATAGGTTCTTCTGTAGGATGAAGGTACCTACTTTTCTCAACAAACCTAACATGAACGATTTAATTTACCTACCGATCGGGTTATGACCCTTTTTGATACGGTCTTTATGTAAGTAGACCGATTCAGAGGATAACCAACAGGACATAGCTAATCGTAGTCCGTAATCGTAGTAAAACGTTTTGTTGACGTTCAAACATGAACATCGCCATTTTGGTGTGCGACCGGAATGATGCTCTAACTTCAGGAGCAGCCGACCTTGTTAACTATTTCTGCACATGTGTGGAAAGACACTTCCTGACCAACAACTTTCTGAATGATTCCAGCATAGGAAACGGATTGACAATCATTCCCTATTTAAGAAGATGCAGAACTGAAAATCCTCACTTCTTCTGGCAGGAGTCACTACGCAGATCGCCCGATTTTGCACCATGTAACTTGTAATTCTTTTTCTAATTGTTTTGTAACTTCTCTTCAAAACTGATTACACCATTTTATGTTCAAAGTTTAAATTCTTAAGTCACGGTTCACATTTTTCCCCTAAAAATTAGCCTCTGGCACATTTTATTGGCCTTGTTAGAAAAAGTATATCTTCACCTTTCAATTTAGTGTAATTACATCCACTTGTGTCAAGCGTTGTGGCAGTTCAAATTTGAAATTCATTGCAAATACGGACAAGCATGGTTACTGTAAATAATCGGTCCCCGCCTTTATCTACAGTAATTAATTTTACTGCCCTTCTTAGAACAATGACATCTCCATCTTTCTGATGAGCGTATTCATCCAGTTCTCTTAATTTGTAAAGGCACAGTTGAGCTTCAAGGTCGGTAGTTGGTTATATATCCAGACTGGCAATTCCTGACCAAATTGCTGTGCCTAGTAAACTTTTTGTGAAGACAAAAAAGTATTGATTTTTTTATTTCTTTCAGTTGTGTTAATAGATTTTTTTACTAGAAGAAAATAAGAAAAATGTGAAATCCCTATAACAGCTCTGTTTTCATACCATAACAACTCTGTTCCTGGATGAAAATTTTCGCCCCTAACAGCAGGTAACAAGCCTCAAGGTCTTGGAAACAGGGCACAAAATATGTGGTTGTGAAAGTAATGGATGAAAA
>JAHWFP010059181.1:208834-222840 GCA_023313725.1 Lithobius niger
GGCACAAAATATGTGGTTGTGAAAGTAATGGATGAAAATTTCCGCCCATAACAGCAGGTAACAAGCCTCAAGGTCATGGAAACAGGACACAAAATATGTGGTTGTGAAAGTAATGGATGAAAATTTCCGCCCCTGGCAGTAGGTACAAAACTACAAGGTGATGGAAACAGGACACAAAATTTCACATCCATTCACATACATTACCTTCACAACCACATATTGACTGAATTATTTTAAACTCTGTTCTTGTTGAAGTCTGGATGGAAGTTGACCATTTTGATTCTTCTTTTACTCCTCCACAGCATTTGTTTCAACATTTTTTGGTATCTATTCCGGTAGGAGAGATATCGCAAAAAAAAATCGGGCACCATTTTCTAACATGGCGACCAAATCACAAATTTTAAACATGTTAGTTTTTTAGATGTTAGCAAGGACAGCACTAAACATCTGCAAAGTTTCGCAGTCTTGTGATTTTTCTTCGGAAGGTGAGACCATAAAATGACTGTGCTGTTGGGGCATAGTATGCAGTGCAGGTTGGATTACTTCTTCCACGGCCTGTGGATGGGTAAGACAGCCCACGTTTTGGGGGCTGCCAAAACTAACGTTGATACACACTTAAGAGTTTAAGCCATTCCATTGCCAGTTCGAGCTGTGAACGAGTTTGCATATAGAGTGGTGGTTAGAGTAGACATTGTTGTATAAGACTTGGGCTTGGTTTGAAGGGGTGACCTGAGAGGGGAGCAAGTATGGCTTCTGCCTGTGATTCAAGGGAGCCCACCTTACTAGCTCAGGCTAAAAAATAAAACTGCAAGATGGGTGTACAGCGTGCTCAGGTGCACACAGGCCCTGGAGACCTTTAGGGCCCCTGCTGCTCACGGTACTACTAACAACTGACTACAATGCAGAAACTGATTTAAAAGAAAAAACCATAAAAGGTCACAAAAGGCAAAAAAAACAAAGTTCCTCAAATTGTTCACGAAAAGTGTCATGGGAGCAGGGGCCCACGAAAAATTCACAGCCATAGACCCCATCAGACCTCTGGGCAGCCATCAGACCTCTGACCTCTGCCCCATCAGACCTCTGGGTTTGAGAACGGAGCATAATAAGTTTCACCACTTTAGAGTTTAGTTGTGGGTGATACAGCAATTGTTAAAAGTTGTCGGATCCTCCTATTTCATATGCTTTTATTTCGCTCGAGGTCAATACTAAATTGGCCACCTGTCGAAGTTTCGTATTTATCGAAACTGTTTTTAACCGTTTGACGATGTATCTCTTGATATGATTCTTTTTTATCATGTTTTTAATTATGTAACTTTTACGGTTTTAAGTTTCGCATTTATCGAAACTGTTTTTAACCGTTTGACGATGTATCTCTAGATATGATTCTTTTTTACCATGTTTTTAATTGTGTAACTTTTACGGTAAGTTGTTAGTGGTCCCACAGGGAACCCTTACTTGCCGTTTTGCTCTTTTCAGAGCAATAAAATGTAATTATTATTATTAAATTTTCGCGGTTTTTGCATCATGCAAGGTTATGTTGATTTGTGTTTGTGCTGACTATTGTGTTGCATCGTCTGGTATTGTGATTTTGTGATTAATTAATTAATGTATTCTTTCCAACATAGCAATAGTGTCCATTACCTCGGAAAAAATACGACGAACGTTTTTGCAAACTCTGACATAATGATCGGTAAGTAGAACATGATGAAGACAGTGTAGAATGCTTACTTGCTCTATGTGAACGAGCGTTTGACGAACTCAAGGATTCCCCTCTCTCTTACTCTCTCTACTTCTTTTCTGTCTGTGTGTGTCTCTCTCTCTGCCTCTCTCTCTCTCTCTCCCTGTTTCTGTTTCTCTCCTCATCTCGTTCTCTGTGTGCCTCTCTCTGTGTTTGTGTCTCTCGCTGTCTGTCTCTCTCATCCTCTCGTTCTCTCTGTGTCTCTCTCTGTTTCTATCTCTCTATCTCTGTGTGTGTCTCTCTGTCTTTCTGTGTCTCTCTTTCACTCTCTCTCTGTCCTGCTCTTTCTCTCTCTGTCTCTCTCTTTTCTCTGTCTCTTTTTCCCTGTCTCGCTCTCTTTCTGTGTGTCTCTCCTGCCGCCCTCTGTTTCTATCTCACTCGCTCTTTCTGTCTCTCTGCCCCTCTCTCTTTGTCTCTCTCTCTCACTCTCGACTCTCTGTCAGTCCATCTCTCTGTCTCTCTCTGTATTTCTGTCTGTCTGTCTGTATCACTCTCTCTGTCTCGCTCTGTTTCGCTCTCTCACTCTTCTCTGTCTCTTTCTTCCTGTCTCGCTCTCTCTCTTCCTCTCTGTGTCTGTCTCTGCCTATGTTTGTCTCTGTGTCTCTCTGCCTCTGCCTCTGTCTCTATGTGTTTGTCTCTCTCTCTAATTCTCTCTCTTTGCAGTGTTATCTTCGAGATTCGAACGAAGATGAAAACTAAACATCACCAGACATGAAACAAACCAGAATATAAAAACTGTAGGGATGATTAAACGGTAGGCGGTTCAGATCAAACAATGCTCTCACGTTTTTTCTTAAGTTACTACCCGAGAACTTCTAGTTTATACAGGGTGTCCCAAAAGTCCGAGAACACCCTCACAACTTTTTTATGGATTGAAAGAAAATAGTAAAACTCTGGCAATGTAAGTTTGGTTAAAGGATCTACCTTTTCGTACAACCGGCATGACGCCAACCCCCCTGGGGGGTCCCAGGAGCCCCAACTCAGAAATTTTCAAGGAATGGGGGTTAAAGGAATACCTTATTTGAAAGGTCTTCATTAGGCGAGTAAATTGTCGCAACGATAGTTTAGATACGATGAGCCCATCCAAAATGGCAGCTAGTCAAACATTAGGAATTTTCTCTACATCCCTGTCGTACTCTTGGTAAAATCGTCGTATAGGGACGTAGGTGGCAGCAAAATGCTTCGTTCAATTTAGTTCG
This sequence comes from Lithobius niger, assembly GCA_023313725.1. Taxonomy (NCBI): domain Eukaryota; kingdom Metazoa; phylum Arthropoda; class Chilopoda; order Lithobiomorpha; family Lithobiidae; genus Lithobius; species Lithobius niger. The sequence continues at coordinate 211,772 of JAHWFP010059181.1, forward strand.
ATCACACCTACAACTTCATTTGCTGCTTGAAGCCCAGAGTGTGCCTCCCTTCCCCCCCCCCCCCGGAATGGGGGGGGGGGCACTAAGGCTTACAGTTTCGATGGGCTCATAGTATCGACGCTATCGTTGCGACAATTTACTCGCCTAATGAAGACCTTTCAAATAAGGTATTCTTTTAACCCCCATTCCATTGAACATTTCTAAGTTGGGGCCCCTGGGGCTCCTCCAAGGGGGGGCTGGCATAATGCCGGTTGTACGAAAAGTAGATCCTTAAACCAAACTTACATTGCCAGAGTTTCACTATTTTCTTTCAATCCATAAAAAAGTTGTGAGGGTGTTCTCGGACTTTTGGGACACCCTGTATTTATGCTTTTATCTCGTTTTATGCGCTGCGTTTTAGTTGAATGTGAGCAGGCACCTGAGTCGGATTAAAAAGGAAAAAGCCAGCAGGTGCACAAAATAAAACGCTAAAGCTGCTTAATTGACGAGTAGCTTTAGTGTTTTATTTGGTGCACCTGCTGGTTTTCTCTTTTTTCAGTTCAACTGTGTTTTAGTGTCGTATTTTAAACTATGTAATGAGGACAAGCCCGTCGGCTGCCCAAACAAAAACCCTAAAAAGGATGCAACGTTTGGGCTTTACTCCATCCCGTTTTCAAGCATAAACCTAAAACCTTAAAAAGCTGAAGATTTTAAGGTCGCATTTACGCAACGACACACCTTTGCATTCTCGCAGCTAGAAGCTAGAAATCATGTAAAATTACAACATGGAGGTGGTTTTAGCTATGCCGGCACGCAACAAAAACAGTCAACAATGTGAGTTCAGAAGCAGCTGAGAAAGTTGTTTCGTTAGGATGAATTCATTATTTTATTGTAACGGATTATACGACTGCAAGCATTTACTCAAACGAGGTCCGATTTAGCTAATCCAGGTAGCGTTGTTACCATGGCAGCGTGACACGTTTGCCATAGCGATTAATTTCTGGCTGCGAGAATGCAAAGGCATGTAGTTGTGCAAACGCGACCTTAGTAAAAGCAACATAATTCACTTTAGGTAAACCGGGTAAAAAGTATAAATCAGGGGATCTGATGCACAACGTTTTTTCTGCGTTTTTTAGTCAGTTTTCGGTCCGACTAAGGCATCCTGCCCACCATTTCCACCCTGCATGCGCAGGACGGTCTGGGTGTCCTTTAGTCAGTTTCTGAGCTGACTGAAGTCAAGTTTTTTTTTATTTTATTGTGCTTTGTATTTATTCTTTTTCATGGGTTCAATACCTTTTGGGTATTACGTTGTTTTGACTTGAGATTTTCAGATTTTAAGTTTTTACGTTCATGCCTGAAAACTGAACGCAGTAGGGCTCATTTCTTCATCGCTTCATTTCTAACGTTCTTATGTGTGCACCCGAATGGCCTTTCTTAACTTGCAATGTCAACTATTGTGTTTCATCTTACTGCTTGCGTCATGCGTTGAAGTTTACTTTTTTTCTATTTTGTTGAATGTTTATAGCAAGAATTAAAGGGTCAGTATGACTAACGCAATAATGTTGAGTTAATTCTTCTGTCACCGCGATGGTTGTTTGGCCTAAAGCTTCCTTTTGTAAGCCTCCAGGCAGACACTCCATGTTAAATTAACGCGTAGTTTCACATTCTTTCAATATCTTCTGGGCTTTTGTGTTGTTATGTGCTCATCTGCTGCTGGTAACGTAGTACTGGCATGGGGGATTGAGGATGTTGCGGCGGAGAAGTTGTTAAAACTAATTAGCGACATGCAAACCGAGAAGTCGCCATAACAGTCGGCGCCACATCGAAAACAACCAAGTGTAGCTAAACTTAAACTAATCTAACCTACCTCACTTAGCTCTTCATTCTTTAATAAGTCGTTAATGAGGTCTTTTTAGCAGGCCTAAGTATGCGATTCTACGATTGAGTGGTGCTAATTAGTTTTAACAGTTTAGTTGCTGTGCAAGGCCAACTGTAAGACAACTTATAAGAGAGTAAATATTCGTTTGTTTCCCTCTTTGGCTCCTTTAAACATCACTAAAGGTTAAAAGAACACGTGAATCCTGTGAAACGTGGTACATAAAAAAGCCTCCTTTGCATTTTGCCTATATATGCGGGGTGGTTTACCAGACGCCGCAGTCATAAGAATGTTTTGAATCCAACTGTTGTTTTTTTAACCTTCTTGGAGCCACAAGTCATTTGAAGCAAACTCTTGTTTCGATGAACTAACTCAACTCTGAACCTTACCGGACGTTTTTAGAAGGATGAAGTCAAACGAAGTCTTCACGTGTCTTCGTCTGGCCGGGACGCTAAGAAAGGGTCTCCCAAATAAATATCGACTACTCTACTATCTTAGAGGCGGGTGGGAGCTTGTTGTGGCTATGAAAGACACTCAAGTTCCACATTCATTAAAAAAAAATATGCTTCGATGCTACATTAAAAGATGCAATAAATAAAACAGAGGTGATGACGATTCATCGTCAAATATGGCAGGCGAAAACAACACTGTTAAAACATGTCATCATTTGCAGAACAATTTACACAAGAACAACATATTAAAAAGTGCACATTTAACACAACCACCAACATAATAACATTCAATAACAAAGAAACCAACACCCGTCGTAGCATTCGTGGACTACAGTGAAGACCTCTGTGGGGGCCACTTAATCGGCAAAACAATACGTGTCATCGCGTAGCCGGGTATCGAAATCGGGTCCGCCTGGCTCGATTCCCGGCCACAATATACGTGTGAATTTTTTTTTTTCGAAATGGCATCGCACTGGTCTTTACTGCCCTCCCCGGAAGCTACGACGTGTGTTTGTGTACTAATCTTCCCAATGTATACAGTTTTATTTCTTTACATTCAAATATTTAAACTTACAATAGCGCAGTGAATGTTATTTTGTTGGTGCACTTTTTAGTATTTCATACTTACGTAAATTTTTACGCAAATGATGGGATTTAATGCATGCATTGTTTTGTTTGGCTTGCCAGGTCTGAGGGATGGCAAAATGTAGCCTCTGTTTTATGTATCGTGTCTTTTAATGTAAAACGAAGCATTTACAGAAGTGAAAGGGGGAGTTTTATTGTTTGTATTCACGGGAATCTCCCACCCGTCCTTCGTATTTTATCACTACTAGCTGGTAACCCATTTAAGGACGGCAAAGAATTTATAGGGTTTGGGAGGAGAATTTGGAACTCTAAAAAATCCCTATTGAAACACGTGCGATTCGTCCCTATTAGTTTCGTTAGAGTTTTCAGAGGGCGCCACGTGTTCCATCTGGTAATCTTTGCTCATTTTTCAGCCCAAATCTAAAGAAAACTAAATTACAACTAAGCTAGGCTAAATAATAATTAAATACAAGCTAGTTTCATTTAGTTCAGTTTAATTTTAGGAAAAAAAACTGAGTGAAAATTCCCACATAAAACACATGGCGCCCTCTATAAACTAAGACTGAACGAATACGAATGTATCTAAGACGTTTCAGTATGGGTCTCAGTCACAAATTCTCCTCTCCAACCCTATAGAGCAGTGACACGACGTAGTATTATTGTATATAACTCTATGCTGGAGCCTTAATGGGTTAGCTGCAAGGGGCACTGCAGAGAGAAACAGCAGGGCGTCATACTGAAGCCGATGCTCTGAGGAGTGATTTCTTAGACCTAAAACGCGCCATTTTTGTTGTTGGAGAAAACAACGTTATTTTAAGCCTAAGAAATCCGCTCTTCCGTTGTTTTTCCCTCCATTTTTATGTAGTGCACCTTGTAGTTATCCCCTCCAAAACCCATACTGGTGCCAATCTGGTGCCAATATGGCGGCAAATGTCACTGCTCTATAGATTCTTGGTCTAACCCATTAAGAGGGTATAAAACGTCCAAAGGTGACATGCATCTCCTGCGCACCGATCAGCATGTAGCCGTCGGTATCTTTCATTACCCGGATTGCAGAAGTGCCAATCACGAGCTATTTCTAAGGCAGCTTTGCTGTCGCTGTTGCTGACGATGGTAGTCTTCGTTCGCTTATAGTTAATAATCTAGATCATACCACCAGGTTTTCTATCTTCTGAGGTACCAAGACACTGTCCAAATCGCCGAAAACAAGCCTTTTGTTATCGCCGAAAACAAGTCAGGCATGATTTGACGTTCGAGGGAATCTGTACGGAGGCTACCAACCTTGAACAGGAAATACACACGCTACACAAGTAATCAGTCGACATGTATTCCGATGACCCAGGTTTGAGTACCGGCCACGTCATGCATGATGCGTTACTTTTTTTTTTTTTCGTCTAAATGGTCGCACTCTCTATCTTTGCTGCAGCACCCAACTGCTATACGGCGAGAATTTGGTTTTACATCCTTTATAGATGCAGTATGTTGCTCTTATCCATACATTAATAATGTTAGAAAAATGTAAAAATTGTGATTGTGAATTGGTATTTTTATTTTATTGTTGTCTCTTTATTGCTCATCCAAAGAATAAGAATGGACGAAACAAGAAAAACAAAATTTTCTTGAAGAATTTGAAAATGCCGTAAAATATGCTTCTTTCAGTGACTTCGTCTGCTGAGTGGTTAAGTGATGCACACCACACTTCAGTCCAAAGGGCGAAAAAAACAAGTACAACCATAGTTGTTTTGAAACTTAGTCTGCGGTCCATGCTTTAAAGCCACCAAATTCTGCAAATAAAATACGAATGTGATAAAGGTCATAATTTGACAGCTATGCCAATTACGCAAATAAAGAAGCAGTTTATTGCATGACTTTAATGGAATATATAGATGTCTTAAACTTTAACCAAACAACCCTACTTCTTAATTTTTTATTGTTTTATACCATTGTTGTAGCCATGCTATAGAGCAGTGACATTTACCGCCATATTGGCACCAGTATGGGTTTTGGAGGGCGTAACTACAAGGTGCACTGCATAAAAATGTAGGGAAAAACAACGGAAGAGCGGATTTCTTAAGATTAAAATAACGTTGTTTTCTGCAACAACAAAAATCGCGCGTTTTAGGTCTAAAAAATCACTCTTAACAGCATCGGCTTCAGCATGACGCCCTTCTATTTCTCTCTGCAGTGCCCCTTGTAGCTAACCATTAAGGCTCCAGCATAGAGTTATATACAATAATACTACGTCGTGTCACTGCTCTATAACCTTCAGTAACAGAACGGCTGCAACAGTTAATCACTGTTGGAATTCTGAATTCTGCACGGCCAAGCGTGCGTGTAAGTATTAAACCACGGCGTTTGGTGACAATGCGGTCTGCCAGCTGACGTCGATGGAGTGGCGAAGTCACGAGAACAACAGAGGCTAGTGCACCGCATTTTATTTTTATTTATTCAAACTACGAGAGCTCTACACAGGCCTTACCACCCCTTACGCTCTACCCCATTTTTACCGAACAACATTGAAACACACTTGCTCGATTCCGAATTGCTCCTTCGGCGAACAAGGGAAGTGAAAATGTCCCTCATCACCCAACAACGGAAGGGAGGCAGGGAAAAGAACTGGTGGCTTGAAAGTTGTGACGCGAAACGGAAACTTAAAAAAAAAGGATTTCCGTCTGCTTTGCACATCGTTCGCAGTGAACTGACGTTTTTTATTTTGATGTTTGTGATATTGTTGGTGTTCAGGGATGTGTAGCTAAAACAAGATTTCTAGTACTTATTTCAGTAATTGCACCTATAGTAAATACATAATCATAAACCATTTTTTTTTAAATAGAAAATACAAATATTATTTATTTTTGCCAACCATTTTGCCAACTGCCGAAACATTGAAAGGTATTCGTCCCTCTCTTTTACTCGTGCCCTGCCTGGTGAAATGCCAGAAACGGTTACTAACCTACAGTAACACCAGCCGGGAAGAGTATACCCCTTCAATGTTTGGCCAGCCGGCAAGACTGTTAGTTAAACTAAATATTAATTTTTTTTTTACTATCCGGAAATAATTTGCTTTTGTGTGCCGGAAATCATTGGTTTTTAATAGCTATAATTACTGGAAAGAAGTACAGAATAGAAATAATGTTTTACTATAGACATCACAAATATCAAAATTAACGAGCAGTTCGTCAATAGGCGTCCATTTTTTTTTATTTCCGTTTTTTGACAAATCTGTTCATTGGCGTGCTGTGTTAGCTTCAGTTCCGAGCTCAAGGCAGACACTCGCTTAAATCTAACTGACTCATTTTCAGAGCATTAACTTACCACTGAAATCGCCTTATATGTAATTCCCTGTCACGACAAAAAAAAAAAAATGGCGTATTGGACAGAATTGTATCTTAAATTGAGAGGCAGAAACGGGAAGATTTAGTGAACTAAGCGAATGAATAGAAGCGCTCATAGCTTCATCGCAGCACTACGTTTTATGAACACCTTCTGGACGACAACGTAGGCCAATAGAGCAGTGACACGACGTAGTTTTAATGTGTATAACTCTATGGTGGAGCCTTAATGGGTTAGCTACAAGGGGCACTGCGGAGAGAAACAGAAGGGCGTCATACTGCAGCCGATGCTGTGAAGAATGATTCCTTAGATGTAAAACGCGCGATTTTTGTTGTTGTAGAAAACAACGTTATTTTAAGCCTAAGAAATCCGCTCTTCCGTTGTTTTACTCTCCATTTTTATGTAGTGCACCTTGTAGTTATGCCCTCCAAAACCCATACTGGTGCCAATCTGGTGCCAATATGGCGGCAAATGTCACTGTTCTATAGGCAGGGAAAAATACCAACGACAAAAACTCAGCTTTCTGTTGGTTCCCTGAAAATCCAAGCATAGCGAGCAAAGCAGCCGAATGATGAGGGTTTTGGTCTTCCAAAGCGGATGCGATACCGTAATGGAAGGGGTTTATACGAGTTGCTCGGGATTTGGTGTTAATGACTTGGGGGGGGGGGGGCCAATTGAGGCATTGTTTGCACGGGCAACGACCACTTTCATGACCTCTGAACTCGCCGATTAACATCGAGGCCACATTGCTTCTTAGAATGTTCATCAAACAACAACAGTTAATGAAGAAAAACACTTATGACTGCTATTCTGTGTAATTCGTCGGATTTGAAGGTCCCATTCTTTCATGGCATCAAATGGCTTTCAAATGGCTTCATGGCTTCATGGTTTTTCAAATGGCTTTCCCATTCTTTCATGGTTCCATTCTTTCATGGTTCCATTCTTTCATGGCTTTCAAACCCAGATTACGATATCCGCTTTTGGTGGTCAACAATCAGTTTGGATTATAAGGCTGCACAAAATTTCCTAACTACTCATAAACTAGGCGGTTTTTTTGTAAATATAGACTGAACTACACTGCCAACAAGGCCGTACGGGCGTCGCTGTTGAGGTGTGATGTCACACATACACACACACACACACACAAAACGACTAAAATTATTGCCAACAAGCCTACACAATTAAAAAAAAAACTTACAACCAAGGTCTTTCCACTTTTTGCATTTTGTAGGCTTCTTGCGAGTTGTATTTGTTTAATTAGGATGCGAACGATATGGCTAGTCTCCAGTAAACGTCTTTCGTTGTGACTAAATATTGAAATGAAAAGACATCAGCTTCTTTGCCACCATCCCCCAACCAACAATTTCAGAGAATCACAATAGACCTTTTCTAGGATACGACGTGGCTTATTTTGCGTTGAGCAGAAGATTACAACCATTGCAGTCCTTGGATGCTACAACGGGAGTTTGTTTATTTCTATTACAACCACTGATGTTAGAGACCAACTAATCTAAGACTAAGAGACCCGCATTGAGGCGTTTGAATTTGATATTGTCGTTGGACGTGTGTCTTTAGCTTAAAAGGTAGTGAGGAAAATTGTTTTTTAGGGCTATAAGTTCATCAACAATTTCAAGAGCAAAAATAGTCTTTAACCGTTTAAAATTCAATTTTTCTGCGTGCTAAATCGACAAACTAAATATGTGTTCGATAGCAATGAGTGTTGTCAAAACAGTTGACATTTGGTAATTTATATTTATTTTCACATTTTTCAACCATAGAAGAAGAATCCACCAAACAAAAAGCGAAATAAAGACATTATAAGGTATACTGGAAAAGTCAAAATTTCGAGAAGCAGTCCAAAAATGCCTCCTCCGAATCCATATCCGAATCCGAAACCCTTTCCGGATGCATCAGTATCTTCCCTTTCTACGGATCTGCACGAAACTTCCTTGCATGCGATGAAGACTTGGAAAAGCACAACGATTGACGCTGTCAGTAATGTTCGAAGGTAAACCATTTTGTCTGGAAAATTAACCCTGTGGAAAAAAAAGAAAATCTCGCTTACTTTTAATTCGTGAACATTTAAAACTGGGCATTTATATGACCTATTGCTATTGCCTGGCGCAAATATTCGGCAGAGGAATTGACGCGCAAAAAAAAAATATTCTCTGCCAGTGCACGCTTCTATAAGTGATATCAGCACGACTCATGCAACCCCCATCCCGACGCTTTTCTCCTCTGAAACAAGGATACATTCTTTTTCCAGCAAGGCAATAAAAAAAAAAGCCAGTCTATGCACATTACTCTAACGTATTTGCGGTTTGTTTTTATGTTGAAGGTCAGCTCTGCAACTGTGACAGTTTTGATTAAGATACGTAAATTGGAGTGGATACATCCTGCTTTAAGCAGGGACAATTTAGCTGGACTTCTGATACTACCTCAGATACATACAACTTACTTAGCAAAATTTTCCAACCTTTAGGTATGCTTCTTCAGATAAAATACACTAACATTAAAAACAATAAAACACAATGAGTAAGCCAATTAATATTACAACTTCAATTTCGAGCAGCACAACTCAGCCCAGTTTTAAAAAATCGTAGCTCATGCCATTGTCAAAATATACAAACATAAAGCATTCTAGACTTATTATACCTCAAATATTTTTATGCAGTTGGCTATTTTCCCACCGGATCTTGAAAGCTCCTTAGCAACACTCAAATATTCCGCTTTTGATCTTATTAAAAACCGCGTTTTTTTTTTCTAAATGCAAGTCTGACATTATTATATTGCAGAGTAAAAGCCAGAAAGTGCACAAATAAAATACATAATACCACGGCTGTGACGTCACGCTAACTCAACGCCACGCTAAATTTCCGTAGGTTAAATCCCGTTAATCGAGACCAGAAGTGTACGTCATCGCAAAAAGTGTTGGTTATCAAGTTACCCCACACTTTTGTCCATAACCCACACTTTTGCCGATAACTCACACTTTTGACACTTCCGGATCACGCGACCGGGAACGCACACACCAACAACCAAATACAGCGTGCAAACAAACGTAACAATTAAAAGAAATGAAATCCTATCCCTGCAAACTCTCACATGTTCCACCCATAGCTAAGCTTATTCACTCCACGTAAATTCCCCCCCCCCCTCCACAAACTAAAATGGAATGACCTTCATTCAGCCTATTACCGTATTTTTTTTAAACAATTCTCAAACTACAAACGCACAAAATTAATTACATACCTTCGCAGAATTTCCCAGCAATGTCGCATTATTCCTGCTGTCTCACATTCGAATTATTCGCTTCAAACCGCTTCGATAAACACGAGCGAGCTTCCAGCGTAAAACCAGCTTGCCAACCGACGCTTCTGTCTAACTCCCACCCTCCTCCCTCCCAAAGTTGAGCCAAAGGACTCGTCCGTCTATCACACACTTCCCCCTCTACAAACTAAAGTGCTATGACCTTCATTCATATCGAGGTTACTGATGATCAACGTTATCTTGAAGCAATTTTTGCAAAACACAAACACGTTTTAATTAAATACCAGTTAGCTTGACGTCCCAGCCGTTATATAAATCACTTATTGATGACAAACTCACGGTTATCGATTGTTAACCCCAGTAGCGCCAGCCAACTCCAGGTAGGGGGGGGGGGGGGCAATGATTCCCCGACCGGGGAGGGGGGGGGCAAGGAAAATGAACATTTTTAAAATTGAAATATGATCCACTTTAGTAGGGGGTCTGGCGAAACCAGCTTGGGGGTCTAGGGGAGTGCTGTAAGCTCCCCCAGCAGGGGGAAGCTGATGCATTTTACGTTGTTTGAGGGCCTATTTTCGGCTTCCCGAGACACGTTTGCACCACATTGTTAAGTAAATTTTGGATGTTTTCGTAAAAATTCTTTAGCATGAGAGGTCGAAAAACCTAATTGTGACCAAAATTCTGTTTTTTTTTTATATATATTTTATTTACAAATTAAATTAACTGATGAATTTAAATTAAAAAAAAGTAATAATAATTTAACGTTAACAAACACTTATAATTTAGGTTTGAAAAGTATTGTTGCTTACTTTTCATATGGCGGAAGATTCAGATGACGTTCCTGAATTAACTGATAATTAGTTTTAAATCACGGTGGCGATGGGCTAAGAGGAAAAGAGCTACTAGCAAATTAAACTGCCAACTATTCTTCAATTTTAATTCTTTGCTCGGTTTTTATGGAGTTAATTGTTATCAGACTTCAACTGACGAAAACTTGGAAGGAAAGCTTTTTCTGTACAAATTTAGCTTACGTTTCGGCTATAACTATAGCAAGAACACACAGTCGGACCTCAAAGGTATACGGCCATTTGTGAACACAGTGAATTTTTTTTTAGTTCTGTATTGGTTAGACGCTGAAGTTAAGTTTGCGTCCTCTTGGTTGGGAGGGCTGGACTCTTGACCACTGGGCTGCTATTGCTCCGTTTGTTTGGGGTGTGTTTGACCCCTCACAAACTTCGCGTTGTGCGTTGGGCTTTTAAAATCGGGCCCTCTCCTTTTAAAGATAACTGGTAAGGCGTTGGCATCCCAAACGTGTCTCATAACTAAGATGTCTGTTAAATTATGGCATTGACGGTCTAAGGCAGCAAATCATCAGTTTAGCAACTTACTGTACACGATTTTCGCTCAGTTCATTGGTATCATGAATTCAAGCTAGAATCCTTAACAAGTTTAGCTTTATACATATTAAGTTAACTTTTCTGCATTAACTAAGACAGCTTTTAAACATTATGGAGGTGATGAGGTAGCAACATTAGGACTACTGGCAAACAAAACGGCAACTGTATTTTGACCTTTTT
>JAHWFP010059183.1:2035-69808 GCA_023313725.1 Lithobius niger
CCCCCCCCCCTGAATTCCCCCATTGTGTGTTGTGAATATCCCCCCATCCCTGCTCCCCCTCCCTTTAAACCCCTGTTGTTTTGTTTTCGTAGGGAAGTAAATGTCTTTTTTCAATGGGGACGCCACTGTTGTTGCTGAATTGCGTGTTTGTCGGAAAACCCAACAACGATCGTGCATGCATTGATTGTTGTTACTCAACCATTTTTTAAAGTCTTCAAGTCGGCTCTAAGAGCTTGCATTTCATTTGTGACGGATTGTCGGGCACAACCATTCATATTGTCGGTTGCTACCGTGGCAATAATGAACCTGCTTGACCTCTTGCTGATTATTACAGGGGACAACCTTGAAACTATTCAACACAGCTGTAATAGCCAGCATTATGGAAGCAGTATTTTGTTTGTTACTGATTGTTACAGACATTGTAGGTCGCTCACCCTCTTTCATTTTAGTGCATGATGATTTTGCTCAGTGCCACCGAAGCCATATATATATATGTATTTACTAGCTGGACCCGTGCATGGTGCACGGTGATTGAATTTCTTTGAGTTAGCCTCTCCCGGTTTTTCTTCATGTTAGAAAAATAACTGGTGCTTTCAATTCTGACTCCCCCCTCCCAACTCACACTCCCCAACCCTGGTTCCTCGAGTGCCCCCCGTAATCCACTACACGCCCTCCGGCAGTGTACGCCCCGCCCTTCCTCCGGCACCCTCGGTGTTTGTTCTCCCCTCACTCCCCCGAAGACCTTGCCACCCCACACCCTACTGCACGCCCTCCGGCGTATCGTGGCTTTTTCAATCTCTCCCCCCCCCCCGAATCTGCACACCCTCGCTCCCTCTCAGGCCCCCCCCCCGGACTACCCTCCAGCAGTGGCGGGTCTGTATACCTCCCTGCCTTTTTCCCCAGCCTTCCTGGTGTTCGGTTATAAATTATTTATTAACCACCCAAAAACACCCATCCCCAACCGGCACCTTCCCGTATTCCCCCTTCTGCTTGATGCGCACATTCAGTAAGCACTTATTGTGATCTCCCCTTCCCCTCCCCGCTTCCCCTCCCCTCTTCCCCTCCCCTATTGAAGTTTGTGAAGGGGCCCCATGGACCCGAGCAAATCGAAGCAGCATTAGCCGAGTGGTCAGCGTCCTCGTGTCCAAACAAAGTGAAAAGATGGTTCGAATCCCACTACTGACCCATACAATCCTTAAAAAAAAAGTATCTGAAATTAATTCATGCAAATAAAGGTTAACAGGACATTTCGTTGAAATTTTGGCGCAGCCCCCAAAAAGACGCATACCTGTTTTATTAAATCCTTAAAAAAAAATGCTATCACTGAGTAAGTCAGCATTCCGTATGCAAGTACCTGCTGTACGTTAATCTCCGTGATTGTTTCCGTCAACTTTGAAACAATTCATGTGTTTGAAGTTTGAAGTTTTAATGAGCCTAAAAGCCTAATACACTTATCGCTCAATACTAAAAAACTAACCTAACCTATTTAACCTGACAACCAGACCACCATCCACGCACAACGACAACATTCTACCACTCTGACCCCATCATAGCATCTCTCCCTTTATGTGTGTTATCTTTAACAACAGAAGAGGGCACATTGGGGTAATAATTGTTGCTACTTTGAAACAATTCCGCTCAGCCTGAAAGCCTGCATCCACGAAATAAATAGACCATTCTATCGTTAATAGCTGCCAATTTCGAATGACCTCGAAATTAAAAACGTAGCTTAGTTTGTTTTAAAACTATATGCATTTAGCTGAAACACGGATTCTTTCATTTTACCCATCAACAAACAACCGTTTTGGCGGAAGTTCGTAACATATAACACGTGCTCCAAGAATAATTGTTAGGCACCGTAGCAAAGACATAGCATGCACACGAAGAATGAAAAACAACGTTACTTTAAATTGTAGCCATGAAAAAGACGTTACTTTTAATTGTCGGCTGCTGCTGCTAAAATTTTTGAGAGTAGATGATGAAACAATGGATTATCAACAACAAGTTGTAAGGTGGTAAATGCTTCGGCCGAAGACTAATTATTACGCAACATTGTTTACAACAGCTTTGTTACAAGTCGTGTGTCTCTTAGCTTAGTGCTCAAACGTAACGCCGGCGCCCTCAATCAAAGACACAGCGATGGGCATTAGAATTACTGTTCCCACGAAACGTGAAAGGGAGATAGCTACGTGGAAGAGGGGCCAAACCGTTGAGGATCAACAGTGTCGTCAAAAGGCGTGTCTAAACTATCCCACATAACCCCCCCCCCACCCTTGACGTCGCGCGTGCGCAGTGATGTTGCGTCAGCCGTTCAGTACCTTCCTAAACTACAACACAGTTCAACAACCTCAGCAGAGTATTCGATACGTCATACCTTCACCGCGACCAGACCTGGCTAATGGATTTGACCAGGATTGGCTAATAGATGTGATCAGGCAAGAGCAATGCCAAATTACGAACCATCTCAGGGGGGTGGTTTGCTGGGATGGAGGTTTGAGCATGTGCGAGGAAACAGTTTTGGCGAAACAGATTCATCGCTGACGATGCTGACGTCAATCAAGCCGCATCAACACGGGTATTAGCAGGGAATGAGCCAAACTGTCACCAACAGTGGTGCGTTTGGTTCGCTCTGTTTGGTCGTTTAGGAAGGTACCGACTTTGTGTTGTTCTTCGCGATAAGCTGCCTCAGCTTCTGCAGAGGTTTAGTCCCTTGAAGTTATTCTAGATGGCAAGCTGTCCTGGGCATCTGACACGTGTCTTGTGAGAGGAAAAAGTCGTCTGTCGGCTTCCTGTGCTGCTGCTCTTGCACATGAGCAGACTGTCCTTCGTGGTACCCTTCTCTCTGTGTATAGGGCGTTCATTCACTCTGCAATCGAGCGACATGTGCGGAGCCTGCAAGTTGGACTCAACGATTGTTTACGGGTAATCAAGGGCTGCCTCGCTTCATTGCCTGTCCAGGCATGGCTGAAGCAGGGGAGCCGCCTCAACATCTCCGTGCCAACAGGTTGTTGGTGAACTTCTGCCTCCGAATCACAGCAGGGGTGCAAGCAGGGGCGTAGCGAATGGAGGGGGAGGGGCATGCTGTCGGTTGGCTCAGAGAAGTTATAATACCGACAGCTACCAGCATTTTAAACTTTGATCCGACTTTATGTGTGCAGTTTTTCAAAATAAAAAGTCAATATTTCTCATTGTTTAGATCCAGAATTTATAAATTCTCGTTTGCATGCATAGTCTAGTTTTGTTAAAGTGACCTTGACTGCTTAAAGCTGGATTAGCAGTTGGGTACGGTAACAAAAGAAGGGAATATGATGAATTACAGGGTTGAATGCTTCTTCACGCAAAGATTCCCCGTCCTCCCAAGAAGGACGAGTTTATTCATTATCAACATGTTTGACACTCGGCACCAGACCAATGTCTACTGATTAATCAACAGGTTTAACAGCCGGCACCACGACTATTGCCCGATTTACGCGATCGGATAGCTGCTTAGAAGCCAATACGTCCAGGAAAAATAATAAGTTGGAGTGTCACGAATATGGAACTACTGTCATTTTGATAGTGATTATAAATATTTAAAAAAAAAAAAAGGTTGCCACAAAAGAAAAACTGTGCAACTAAAATAAAATGCTGTTCCATCAAACTCTTTTTGAGATAGCCACAAAAAAAACCAACGCAGAAAACAAAGCTCTAAAACAAATAAATCTAAAATTTCTTCAAGCCTAATTAGTTAGCAGATGTGATCCAAACTAGGAATCGACTCAGCTTAGTTTAACAACCTACCTAGCAATTATCGATGTGTTGATTGATCTTATGCTGCCACCTTTCTCACAGCTTTAACATTGTCGCCCAGAAGTTGCACTTTAAATTAATATTACTTCAACAGTTTGAAATAAATAGAGACTGAGAATTGCGTATATTCGCTTTACATCTTGCAATATATACAGTTCGTACAGAATGCTAGAGCATACTGGAGACAGCTCTAAACTAAGTAGGGTCTACACAGCTTGACTCCCACTCGCTGACTAAAGATCTCTGGTCTAAAATTGCCTATTTAAGGAAAAAACAACACAAGGCAGTTTACACATAAAAGTTTCCAAACAGGATACAATTTAGCTTTACAACAGAAGGAAAAATACGTTGCGTATGAACACTAATACTGCGGTCACCTTGGCACTATTTTAGTCCACGAATTGAAGTTGAAACAGAAATTATTTGAAATGTAGTTGCCTAATGTCGGCGTTCGAAAAGTGTTCTTTTAACTGCGAGTTCTTCCTTGAAAGTCTCTTTCCACTGACACGGATCTTCTTAACACAGTTTGGCTTTCCTGCATTACTCAGAAAATGAAGAAAACTTGCTTCACCTCCTCTCAGTTCATTAAGTGTCTTTGGAAACTGTACGAATTTGGTACGGGAATAGTCCAGAATCGTTACAAATCCCCAGTACCCAAATATTCATGAATTTCAGAGGATTCACGCAACACCAATCTTCCACTCAAATTATGAAGTGAATAACAGTCAATGTTCTTTTCTTTGAGCATGTAGTGGCTTCAAACCTGTAACCATGAGTTAGCGAACAAAGCAAGTGATTCATAGCATGTATGGACAACTAGTTAAACAAAGCATGAAACCAGTACACAACCACTATTACTTAAACCAAGATAATTAAGTACTTTATAATTAATTTCCCATTCAAGTACTTTAACCAACCACTTTATTTGCCTTCACCATTAATGCTCTACTCTGGTATTGCACTACACTATGCAAAATAACGACTCAATCCATCTGCGTTAGTGTGAGTAGAACTCTTTTTGTAGCGCACTTCAAAGTCATAATTTTGAAGACTCAAGCTCCATCTAAGCAAACGACCATTCTTGTTAGATAGATTTGCCAACCACTTTAACGGATTATGGTCAGTCTCAATTATAAACTTGGAACCGAACAAGTAAGGCCTAAGCTTTGCCACCGCATAGATAATACATGCACATTCTTTCTCTGCGGCCGAATAAGCTTGTTCCTTTATCGTTAACTTTCTGGATATATACAAGATAGGATGGTCCTCACCATGAAACTCTTGCGACAAAATAATTCTCATCCCTCTATCACTACAATCTGTTTGCACAGAAAAATTTTACCAGGAGCTCTTAATATGGGCTGATTTGTCAGTGATTCCTCTAAGCTTTGGAAGGCACCTTCCCTTGCGTCTGTCCAAACCACTGACTCTGGCTCTGATTTGCGTAAGGCATCTGTCAAAACACTTGTGATTTCCCCATAACTCTTTATGTACTTAAAATAATAACCTGTAAGCCCTAGTAAACTGCGGATATCAGTTTTTGTTCGTGGCCGCTTAAATTTCCTAACTGCATTTTGATATCAGATGGCTTCCTCTTCCCTTAGCCAAAAATGTGGCCTAAATATCTTATTTCAGGCATGGCAATCTGTGGTTTGGATGCTTTGTTAGACCTGCTTCATGTATTCATAGGGCCTTAGGACTTCGTCGGGCAAATGACCGGGTGTGGTTAACGCTCGCTAAAACCCTTTGATGTATTCTCTGGCAAAACGTACGCAGATGTGCCAAATGAGACAGCCAGTCTTGTGAGTAAACAGCACAATCATCAACTAATGCTGAACAAAATTCTTCCAGCCCCCTGATTACCATATCAATGTGCTTTTGAAACGAAAAAGATGCCCCTTTAAAACCCATAGGCATTTTCTCCCTTGGTGTGTTTATTTGAGAAGCTCTAGGAGTCATGCCTATTTGCCAAAATCCACGAACACAGTCAAAATGTGACGCATACCTTTCTTTAGCTACCTTTTCTACCAGTTATTCTATATTTGGCAAAGGATATGAATGAGTTTTAGTTTCGGAATTTACCATTCTGTAATCCACCACAGGCGTAGCATCTTTTCCTGGCTCCTCATGTAAAATCATCATACTGCCACATGGACTGTCTGTATAGGCACCAATATCCCTAAGCTTACCATACGATCAACCTCCTTAGCAATTAACTCATATTCCCTAGGTGCTAATCTATAAGACCTTGAACAGACTGGCTTATCAGTTTTCATAACAATATCATGTTCGAACAATGTAGTGAAACCTGGAACATTAGAAAATAGGCCTGGAAATTCGTCAAATATTTCCATTATTTGTGCTTTTAGTTCTGGTGTTAAATCGCCTACTGCTGCAGCGTGTTCAAATACCTCAGCTGAAGTTAAAGCTCTTTCATCTCCTTTGCCCCCGTACCAGTAATTGCTATCAATTTCAGTTTCATCTTCCTGCGGGATTATAAGCATGCAAACACTTTCTACTCTGTCAACTCTTGTCTTTTATGCTCACATGATTTTGAAACTAAGTAGTTAGTTTCGGACAGCTTTTCCAAAATTTGCACTAGACCATTCCAATGAACTTGCAGCTTATTAGCTCTCTTGGGAACCAATACAAGGACTTTGTCACCCGGTTGAACTCCCTATGACGAGCATTTTTATCATAGTATGCTTTTGCCCGTATTTGAGCTTCCTTTAAATGTTCCTGCACTAATTCTTTAGTGTTGTGCATACTATTCAACAATTCAAGTACATATTCTACAACCGTTTTATTTTCATTTGTGTCCGCCCATGACTCTTTAACTAAAGTGCGAGGGGACCTAAATGAAGGACCATATGTCAGCTCAGCTGGACTAAAACCAGTTGATTGGTTAGGTACTAATCGAATTGCAAACATTGTGGCACTTGTCCCAATCTTCTTGTCTTTCAAGACACAACGCTCTTACAATGCGTTTTAAGGTTGAATGTGTGCATTCAACTGCATTCGATTGTGGATGCCAGACCGATGACCTCACGATCTTAATTCCACACTTCTCTAACCACGTAGCGGTTAATTGACTCGTAAATTGACTACCAAGATCTGTCTGGAGTTCGGAAGGATAGCCTAATCTTGAAAATACTGATAACAAAGCACTGACAACAGATTCAGAATCAGCTCTAACTAATGGAATTGCCTACGACTATTTAGTTGCTGGACACAACATAGTCAGAATATATCTAAATCCTGTTTTTGTAGATTTTAGAGGCCAAAACAGGTCAAAAATCATACGTTTGAAAGGCTCAGAAATTAAGGGAACCAACTTTAAAGGACCCTTAACCTTCTCATTTGGTCGTCCAGTACGTTGGCAAATTGGACAAGATTTAACAAAATCTTCCATCAGTTTAAAGCACCTTGGAAAGTAAAAGTCAACCAACATGCGTTGTTTTGATTTACTAATCCCTAAATGACCTGCAAAAGTATTCTCATGAGCCAATGAAAGTACATGTTTATGCATTCGGTTGGGACACACATTTGTTCCACTGTTTGTCGACTCTTGGCGTCACGCCATTTTCTATGCAAAACTCCATCTCGTATGAAAAAGATGCATTTTTGTAATTGGTTTTAGCTTCTGCATGTTTCCAAAGATTGCTTAAATCCTTATCAGCTTTTTGCGCCATTACAAATTTATCCTTTGAAATTTGTAGCAGTTCACTGAACGATTTACTAACTGACCCTAAAAGAAGCTTTTTCTCTGATTTATCTGTAAAACCTACTTCCTTTTTCTTTTTTCCACTTTCTTCCTTTTGAGTTGGGGTAGGGGGTAATTGCTCAGTTGTCACCCTCACTTCTCTGGGGCTGTTGTCCACTCCGACTGGGATTTCCCGTGCAAGGGATTTCCCGTGTTTTTCCTACCCTTGCCTCAAGGTCAATCTTCTTTGCCTTTGACCTAGTAATTACAGCGTTTAGCACCTCACAGTTATTGGTACCATTACTTTGGGCTAATTCAGCAGCAGTTCTGTTTGACAAAATATATTTAATATTGCCATTTAATGTATCTGAAACCCTATCTTTTATCTCAATTTTTCCGAATTGACCCTCTAAGCTTACACGTGCTACTGGCAGACACACAGGTTCATTACTTAAAGCTGGTTGAATCCAGATTGTTTCCCCAGTATATTGATGTGGTATAACCAAACTCGAGCATGTGACGTCATAACTTGCGCCAGAATCTCTCAGCGCTTTTAAGGGCTGTTAATTTGCGGAAACATGAATCATAAAAGGTTCAACGAGCTCATTTGCTGTAGGACCTAAATCCTGACATAGCCAATTTGATTCAATGAGGGTTCAGGACAAAATCTAACCCTATGAAATGTTGAGCCACACCTTAAGCAAGGATACTTCTTCTTCTTTTCAAATGACTTAGTTTTATCTACTTCTGTTTTTTCTTCCGGACTGGCCTTGGGACTCTCAGTAAGTTTCCTATCAGGATAATTGCTCTCGGCCTTGTTCCGGTTCTGTAGACCACGATTCCCTTTATAGCTGCTTGGTTTATTATTGTTAACCTAGTGTTACCCCGTATTTAGCCTCCCTTCTCTGCGGTCATCTAGCTGCATAAGCGTCACACAGAGTGGATGCCTCTTTAAGGGTAGTTATCTTATCAGTTCTATCTTGGATAAATAACTTAACTTGATCAGGAATGCTTCTAAAGAACTGCTCTAACAAAAAAAAGTTCTAACGTTGCTTCATAATTCTGATAAACCCCTGATTCTTTTATCCACTGCATAAAATCAGAATGTAAACTACAGCCAAGTTCGACATACGCTTGCCCTTCCTTTAGTTTACTTGCCCTGAATTTCTTTCTGAAGGTTTCTGCATTTAGCATGTTTTTATTTAACAAACTACCTTTAACTTTGGAATAATCACTACTCTCGTCCTCAGGAAAGCGTGCGAGCACTTCTGCTGCCTCTCCAGGAAGCACTGACATTAGCCTAATAGCCCAGGCATTTTCCCGATCAAAATGAGAGTAGCCCATTTCTGCTTGAGTGAGCTTACGTGAAGTGAAAGCTATTGGTCTAGATTTGCCTTTTTTCATGACATGCATAAGGAACGCGCCGACCACATAAGGTGAGCCGTCACAAGAGCATTATTTTTCAGAACAAGATAGTCGTTGTCTGAATCACTGTCAGACCCGGAACCAGACTCTGAATTTTCGGCAACAACGTCCTGGTCATTTTCACTGTCGCTATCGCTATCGCATTCAAGTTTATGAACGCGTTTTTTGTAACTATACTTCTGTTTAGACTTTGGCCTAGCCTTAAAATTCGTGCTTGAACTTGCTTTAGTGCGGTCGAGTGGTTTTGAAATTCGGTTTGAATGACTAGAATTCTGCACACAGCTTTTAAATGGCCAACAGTGTGGCATCTACCACAAGTATACTCGCGATATTTGCAACGGGTTTTCAGATGTCCGGAATTTCCGCAACAGTAGCAAATAAAATCCTTAGTGGATTTAGGCCTATTAGGCGTTTTGCTAGATTTTTTAGCTACATAGTTAACAGCCCTTGACTGGCTTCTCAAAGAGCTTTGGTCGGTTCCAGCAGATTCCAAGGATAAAGCTAAGGATGTTGTAGCCTTTAAATCCAGAGTCTGCTTCAACAACTCGCATTGAATGACTTCAGATTGGATCCCCCCAATTAGGTGATCCCTAATCATTTCGCTATTAATGTCTGTTATTTTAACGAAATCACAATACTTAGTCATAAGCTTAAGTGCAGCTAAATATTCCCCAATACTTTCGTCTGATTTTTGAGACCTTCTGAAAAATGTTACATGCTCAGGTACCACGGAGTGCACTGGCTCAATGTCTTCAAAGACTTTTTTAACTAGTTCAGCAAAAGTTAATGAATCTGGTAAATCAGGTGAAATTATGTTTAGATTCTTGTCAAACATTTTCTGGTCTACAGATGCCATTAAAAAATTCACTTGTTTAGTGGCTGCTATTTCTTTTGCTTTGAAATAATAGCTGATTCGACTGGAGTACTTCTCTCATATATCGGATTCACAATCAAATTACGAGAATAAACCAGCGGTTTTAGATGAGCTCATGTTGACTTCGTCTTCACTACTACTAGATTCAGAATTTAAAATTAAATTTGAATTAGTCACTAACGCTAGCGTTCCCTACTGAATTAATTTCAGTTTCAGTCACGCTACTACTTTTAGCAGCTTCAGGTGTTTTGCTACTGATACCTGTCTCTGGCATAAGTCTTCATAAATTAAATTAAATTTAATTTAATTATAATCCTGTTTAACCTGCAAAAATTAAACTGGAGCACTCGAGACTACTGGTCAACTATTTGACACAGAAATAAATTAAGCTTGACTGTAGCCAACCTAGTATTATAAATTAACTGCCTACCAGTCAAATTTAAAAAGGAATAGGCTTTAAAAAATCTTTATACATTCACTATTACTGCAACGTTTTACAAAACAACTCTCCTGGCCTAAGCCTCGGCACAGACCAGATTTCACTTAGTTTAAGCATAAACCTACGGTGTTAAATTTTACATTGGCACTAACCAGCCCGAATATGGGCAAGGCACTATCGAATTTACCAGGGTTAATTTAGCAGCGCATTTTTCGAGCCTTCAGGTTTATAATACTGCCTGTGTGACACGCCAGTGCGTCGCTCTAGAACACTGCCAGGGTAAAAATAACCTTAATAAATCTAATTACCCATTTCGGTTCTAGTTGTAAGGTACTAAATTTAACTATTATCATCTCGTACCGCACAACTCTACCACGACATTCACTAATGCTGTGCCTTACACTGACAAACTAACACTGTTTGAAAAAGTTTAAACCCTCTGATAGGAATCCAGAGCACTAATTTTCATTGCCAAATGAAAAAAAAATTGCAACTTACCACAAATATGGAGCAGAGATGTGGTTGAAGACCTATCAGTTTAAGCTTTAAAATTAATGTTTACCAAAGGTACCGGCCTCGTTGCCAACTGTAATGTCCTTGCACGGACACACCTAAGCCCTGCGTGGGCACAAATGGTAAATAACTAAGACGGACTACCAGTATGTAGACTACAGCTGAGAAGACACTTTACTTTCTGTAAGGAGTGGTATAAATACCTGTACAACAGGAAGTCATGTGATGTACAATATCATAAACATTAATTGGCCTAGTCTATTAGGTATAGGTCAAGGAAAACTGGGCAGGGCTAACATTGTTCATGATCCATTGTAGAGCCACAAGTAACGACTCCACACAATTGATACCTGCCATGGATATGGTTTGTAGACACCTTCTTACACTAACCATACTTCTGGCTCCTATGCACAATTATTGGTACCCTCCGCTGAAGTGTTTTGTAAACACCTCCTTATGCTAACCATAATTCTGCCTCTTGTCGCGTAAGTGATACCGCCCACCTGTGTGGTAACTGAAAATATAGAAGGGAATCTGTGTACATATATTATCACTTTCGTTACGATCTGGCACATTTTAATTGCATTTATGCACTTAATTGTTGTAATTAATCCATCTAAAAACTACCTCCCCACTAAATACCAGCTGCGTCGTGACTTTAAAGTAATAAATACAGTCTCAGCTGGCACCCTGGCCGATATTTTGGGAGGGGGTGGCAAATTGAGTGCTATGCATATTTCTATGTTTGATTTCCTTTTTTTTTTTTTTTTGTTATATTCATCGTGTGGTTATGTGCCCCGTTTTAATTGCTCTTATAGTTTTCCCGTTATTTCCTAACTTTCATTTGGGGATTAAACTGTTGTAAAATTTCTCGCGCTCCCTATTTTCTTTCTCTTTTTTTGTGAGCCCTGCTCTCCTGTGGTGCTGTGCGGTAGCATAGTTGCGGTATTTACTGTTCTATGGTTAGAAAGTGTCTGTGTGTATTGTTTTCAGTAAATTCGACCTATCAAAAATTAAAACATTGTTTCTACCTACGTTAAAAACTGGCATTTGTAAACTCCCCAGTGCTAATCTAGTCGGGAGAGGAGAGGCATTACGTCATAAGACTCGAGAATGCCCTATGACCTAGATTTTGAAAATAAAGAAGAACTCCGTTGTCTTTCTTCCTGGTTCGACTCCTTGAACCACGAGACGCAAAGCAACAAAAAATGGATGGTGCCCTAACAAAAAGGTGTCATTGGCTCATTAATTCCTTCAACTTCCATTCTCGTTACTTTTTATCGGAAATTCCGATTGAAGAGCCAAATTATATTTCAATTTTATTTTTGAAAAATGTATCGTTTACATGCCTAAACAGCACATTACGTTTTTGTCCCAATAAAGCTAAAACCACAGGCTTACTTGTATCTATGCTATTTAATTCCTAATGAAAAGCTGTTGAATCAACACCATCCTCGAATAATGTAATAATAACTGAACAAAAAAACGGTTTCCCCGATTAGAAAAAAAAAACATTACAGCTCGTATCCCCATACTCACAGCCATGAAAGCACACGAATAAACACGGATTAGAGTTCACTCGAAAGCAACGATCTATAATTTGAACTCCAATACCAGTGAACAAGGACTGTTTTTGATCAATGGTTATGTCAGAAAGAATTCGTGTGAGAATGTATATGTGTATTTTGAGTGCATTTATCGTGAAACAAGCAGACTCCTAGGGCAGTTTTTTGCCTGTGTTTGTGTTTGAAGGGTGTTTAAGGTGGTTATTTCTAGTTCGTTTGAGTAATTACGTGTTCATTTTGTGTATGTATTTTTATCTTTCAATTTTGTAGCGTTTTGCTGTACATGGCCTCTATTTTGTGTGTGTTTGTGGGTTTACGTTTTGCGAATTGGAGTTCAAATTATAGTTCGTTGCGTTCGAGTGAAGTCTAATCCGTTTTTATTCGTGTGCTTTCACAGCTGTGAGTATGGGGATACGAGCTCTAATGTTTTTTTTTCTAAACGGGGAAGCCGTTTTTTGTTCAGTTAATTTGTTGGCTTTTTTCGCTTCCTTTTTATTGTAATTGCTACGGTCTGGTCTACGGTGCTTTCGTAATTGCTACGGTCTTTCGTAATTTTATCAATGATGATTAAACACAGATCAAATACACCCAACAACCAAAATAAAAAGCAGAGTGCGAAGCTTTTGTATTCAAGAATTATTAAAATACAGAAATGCGCTGCAACCTAAAAAAAAAAAAAGGACTACGAAACTTTCGTAATGCAAGAATTAAAATTCATCACAACATAACACAGTTGTAGGAAATGCAATGTGGCACCATGAATGTTTGCTTTAAATTGTTCATCGTCAAATTCGCTGAATTTATCTTGTTTTGTCAGTGGTTTGGTTACCGTGCATAACATCAGATGCTGCCACCATCATATCTTCACTAGAACGTTTGTACGCCGCCTAACTATCGTTAGCACTAGTTCAAATGCAGCAATAAGTCAACGCGTGGTAACAATGACGGGTCGTGCGGAGAAGGCGAAAGCGGTTGAAAAATAGGATCTTGCCCATTCCCTCATGCTGAGCCCAACAATACTATTGTTAGAGCTCAGCACTCGGGAAACGGGTAAGATCCTATACTTCTTCCAGCATGGGGCTGGATAGCCTACCTTTCTGGGCTGCGCGCACTGTTGCACGGCTCAGGACAGGTCATTCGCTGCTCCCGGCACACACATGGCGCTTGGATGGTCACGCCAGCTGGCGTGCAGATGCGGAAAAGAAGGCACGGTACGACATTTTTTGGAGGACTGTGTGCTTCATGACGGTTTGCGTGCTAAGCTTCGTAGAAAGATTGGGGCTGCTATTTTACTGGAGGAATTACTCCGGACCAGTGAGAGGAGGCTGAGCATATGTCGGTGGTTAGCAGTGGCTGAGTATGCTCAGGCAACAGGTGTGCAGCTGTGAGCCCTCCGACTCTCTTGTGAGACATGATTAGTGCGAGTGTGTGTGAGTGTGGGAATTGGGTTGAAGGATGGTACTGGGAATTGTATGTTCACTATTTGCGCTGCTCTGCTGAAGCACTGGCACTTTGACTCGAACACTCACTCGATTAATTTGTCAATCACCTGAGGTATTGTTGTTCACTTGTGTAAGATGTAACATTGTCCGGTTGTAATTAGACTTAGATTTAAGGCGGGCGCATGGCCTAGGGCCAAGGCCCCAATAACACCAATCCAATCCTCAGCCTCCTCCTCCTCCTGTCCATTTTCTGAAAATTCTCGTGCGCAAACGAACTCTAATATAGCCTACATGACTGAATCGCACTGCAAATCATATTTACTGTTTATTATTTTCAAAACTTCGTGAAATTTATCTGACAAATCTAAATTATTTTCCAAAGAGCATGTAGAATATTTTGTCGTTACTATACCAAAATAAGAAGTCAACTGAGGAAGTGCTATCGTACTGTCTGGTAATAACCACCTTTGTTGATACCAATCAACCCCTGAATACAGTTTATTCAATAATTTATCAGTTTGATTATGTAAAACCAATTAGACACAATCAACCTTAACTGTATGTTTATCATCAGTTTTAAATGAGGAACCAACAGGATTTTAGGCATGAACTGCACCAAGATACTATTTATTCTTAAGTTCTTCACAATTTTGTTGTTGACTACCCTGTAGCCTAAGACACCCTTATTTATTTAGGCTATTAACTCATTTTTGGAAGCATCATTAGGTTGCATTACCTCACCCCCTTGATCTGCCTGTGTAGCACATTGTGTGACCGAGTTTTGCCCTGACTGTTGTTAGAATTGATTTCGGTCCTGATTTTGGCTATATAGCTACTGTCAACCATTATTTTGATTTTGATCCAGGCCACCAACATTACTAGAACCATTATCATTCTGCTGTTCAAAATTCCCCACATTAAATTGTTGTGGATCCCTATTTCTCTACCAGAATAAGAATTTCCACGAACCTCCTCTCCATTATCCCTGTTTTGAAAGCCTCATGGCCGCCTCTGCTGTAATTTTGTCTGGATGGCAGAAATTCAACATTTCCACTCCGCTCGTTATTTTGCCCTTTAGTTTGCCTCATTGAACATTGTGTTCTTTAGTTCGGCAATCTCTTTTCAGTTGCCCACGCCCTAAACATCTAAGCAGAACTTCACCTCCGGTGTGCTTGGGCACAGCGCACTAACTTTTACTTCATTTTTAGCTGAATGCAACTTATTAATGCTCCTTTCTAAATTCTCTACGTTTCAGCCATTGGGCCAAAAGATAAATTATTTATGCCAATCTCATCATTTGTTTAGTTGCCGCAGCTTCAGCTGGCTTAGTAGAGTTATTCGCATTTTTATTTCCCACAAAACCTTCCACAATAGAAAGCTTTATGATTGCGTCATTATGAATCTGTCTGAACGTTGTTGCGTTATCTGAGGTTATATGGCCCTCAATTGCCAGAGGCACAGCGTGATGGAAAGCACCATATAAGCCCTCATCCTTACATTTCATCTGTCGTACCCTTTCCGCGTCTCTATTTCCGGGTTTTACCCTCCAAATTGCCGCAATCATTGCCTGTAACCTTTCAGAAAATCCCTCAAATGATCCTCCATCATTCATACCCATAGCATAAAATTTACTTTTTGTTATACTATGCCCTATACAACCGAAACGATCTACTAGAATCTCTTTAGAATTTTCCCAATTATTTGACCCGGCAATTTGGGGGTTAGTTGCTAAATATTAGGCTAAATTCCCAGTACATTTATTTACTGCAGGCAACATAAATAGTTCGGAGTGTGCTACTGAAGGATCTAATGTGCGCAATTTTCAATCATTAATAAAAAAGTGAAGACATATAACTTTTCATTTCCGCAAAACTGGGATTCCAGCTTTTTGGCAGAACGTACTTCCTCCCAAAGCCTTTTATTTCCCTTATCTTCCTTTGATTTATCTGAACGTATACTATCTGCAAGTTTCATAAACATATCCAAGTGCCTTTTGTTTGTCATGGTTCAGAAACATTATTAGCCTCCCGACCAGAATATGAGCCGAACCACGAGATTCAGCTGGTGAATATGTTAAACTTTCCTTATTACTTATAACAGAAAAAATCCAACAAAATTTTCCATGTTTCCTACAATTAATACAACCACAATTTAACTCTATACTTTCCTAAAATATCTGAAATTCTCTCCCTAAATGACACTCTAATTACAATTTACTATAAAAATTTGAAAACAGCCATAATCCTAATTTGGTCTAAAATAATCACCAAAAAAAATTAGTACGTTTTGGTGTATGGATATCACTCCTTTGAACCTCTACTTGGTGGCCGCTTTACCAGTTTTTGGCTTTGTTTATTTTGCTTTGTTTTTACAGTTGGTTTATTTTTCGTGAATTGGATGTGAATAAATTTCTTTGCAACGTTGTTTGCATTTATCGTGATACACTAGTGTGTGTCTAGGCACGCACGCCAGTACACACGTTCTCATTGTCCGAACTTTGGCCGCCCAATGAGAGACGATGCCGATAATACCAACAATGGTTATAACAATATTTTCGTACTTATGCGCCTTCCCACGCCATCCCCGTTACTCCCCCAGGCTTCAAACCATAAAAGGTACGCAGTTCGTATTGTACTCGCCCATTCGTCCGATTTCATAGCTGGAAGCCTTCCCGCTATCTCGGTATCGATGAATAATCACCCTATGGGATTTAACATGGGGATGAGCGAACTAGCTAGCTAGCTAGTTAGCTATTTAGCTAGGTAGTAACTACTAGTAACACATTTTCAACGTTGTTGAGGGTCAGATTTTGCATTGAAAGCAGCTTAGCTGGCATTCGTACACGAGTTAATTTTTGTCAAGTGGGTCATTGCTTTCGATTTCAACACAATTTAATCTTTTGTACCGCTTTATTATTTTTCCCCAAGTACCTGAAATGTGCCCAACTATGCTTCAAGAAATAAGACACTGACGCTATGGCGCCACGCTACAATGGTTTACAACCTCGACAATAGAATTGATGTGACGTTCGTTGCCTAACTTGGCGCGACACACTAGCGTGTGTCTAGATTTAGATGACAGTGTGTGTCTAGATTCAGTTGACAGTTTCATCACTTAATTTAGATTATTAAAAAAAATAGTGATATCTAATCTTTTCTCCCCCTTGTACTGCTGCTTTCATTTTGATCCACTAAAAGAAATACTTTCAATGGAGCAAAATTTTCAAGAAAAAAAAATGGAAACATTTGGAAAGTTTGTGTTTCATTTGGGGAGAAAACATGCTTATTATTGTAAGGTTGCTACGGAAGTGGACGATTATTCTCAAGACACAATGCTCAATCCTAATCCACTCCTTACTGCACAGCTAGGGGACTGTATACGATAGCATTACATATTAGGCTGATAGCAGAATTTGGCCTTCTGCTTACTTCTTCGTAGGCTCCTGGAGATCCAACCTTTCAGTCAGAACTCCCACACCAACTAAATGGAGCCTTCGAACTCTGGCTTTAAAGATACCCGAAGACAACAATGACTTGTAGCCAGAGACTGCGGCAAACCGGTGCGAGCCGTCCTAACAGGGTTGAATGATAGGACTCGCTCAACACCCGGATGCTGGGCGCTGAGCCAACCGCTGCGTGTACTCGGTAGTTAGCAGCATGCGCTCAACAGTCATGTTAATGGCAAGGTGCACTACGAAGCGCTGACTCCATAGATTTGGTGTTGCCGTCCATGTAAGCCGGTTACATCCTCCCTCCCTAAGTGTGTGCTTAGGTGAAGGAAGACGGGCCTTTACAAACACTACGTATCACCCAGCTGGCAATAAGTTTCTTAGTTACTTATTGGTGAGTTTGTTTATTAAAGGTTACTTAAATACTATACAGAGTTTCACGAAAGGTTTAAACTCCTAGCCTCAATGTGGCCCATGCATTAAGCTAATTATTAATCTATTCATAAAACTTTATTGGAGCGAAGCAAGGATGAAGGCCGAGCGGAGCTGCGTTAATGAATACAATCAAATGGGATCTTTGTAATCGCATCACGCAACAACCACTGCATCAATTAAAACTAGATTTTGTAGATTGATATCACTACACCTAAAAAAAATCGGATCAGACAATAATTAAGGTGACAAAATGTGTCTCGTAGTGTGTTTATGACGTCATAGTTTTTTCATGCAAATTTTATTTTGGCAGGTTAAAGTTTCTTTTTTTCTGATTAGTTTTCCCAATCAAACTATGACGCCATGAGCCGTCTTCACATAATTGGTAATAAACCAAATTGAAGATATTTTTACTTCTCGTCGACCGATTTTGACGTTTGAATACACCATTTTGAAGGTTTTTTCACCATCAATGGTATTAACCCCAAGCAGCTGTCTCTTATTATTTGGAAAGTACAAGGCAAAATGTTAATTTTACTGCGAGTTTTGTGTTTTAAAATGGTTTTAGCATATGCAATATTATTTTAAACGAATAGGATTTTAATAATTATCTGTTAGCTAAGTAGCTAGCTACCTTAAGCCTTTCCTTAGTTGAAAGATGTCACTACTTTCAAAGACCGAATCTGTTTGGAAACTTAGTGGATTCCTTATACCAGTTTTGGTTTTAGGTGGATTACAACTACGTCACATGCTCATTTCAAGATATGTTTGAGCATTCTGAATTTGAAAATAAATGTTTGGAAGAGGGAAAATGGGGCACCCCAGCCAAACAGGAAAGTAAGCGGAGCCTGCTTCATTATGTCGACAGTGGAAGTGATGGTTTTTTGATTTGTTGGTTTGTTTGTTGGTTTTAATTTACGCATCACGCAATAACGACTACATAAATTAAAACTTGATTTTGTAAAATTAAAAATTTTTTTTTTAAATAGAACCTGTTATTGAGAAACAATGCCATCCAGCGCTACGAAAGCAAATGGACAAAGAAATAAGAGGCAAAGAGCAACTGAACTGATGAGCCACAACGCAATCTCCAATGCACACTCAAACAACTGCCGTGCCCTGTGGCCAGTGTATCATTCGTTCGTTTGTGTGTTTGATTATTTGTTTGTGTGTTTGTTTATTTGTTGGTTTGTTAGTTTGTTGGTTGGTTTGTTTGCTGGTTTGTTGGTTTGCTGGTTTGTTGGTTTGCTGGTTTGCTTGTTTGGCGGTTTGTTGGCTGGTTTGGTGGTTGGTTTCTTCGCTTCGCTCGATTGTGTCGACAGTGTAACCTGATGATGCCCTAGTACAACAATCTTCGTACTGCGCACAATTTTAAATTTGAACAGCTTTTCTCCATATACTGTACATCTTTGTGTAGTATATGTGGGTGTAGCTAACACTTCACAGCCCTACTTAAGGTATTCGCATCCATCTGTATGATTTTTGTACACAACATGACTGCCTATGCAACCCTCAGGTCACATTAATCACATTTAAATGATTTCTCTTTCCACTATACACCAGTTTTTGAACTGAATGTTAGTGCCCACCATTCCCGTACAGTGGGGTCTGTTAGCACATAAAAACTGCATTTCGCGATACCAAGATGACACTTGTCACAAGCAAGGATAATAAAAGAAATAATTATGGATACAGAGCACTCACGAAAAAATCATGAAAACAAAATGGCGGTGATTTTCAAAATGGCGGCCATATTTTGTCAAAATGTTAATAACTCCGCTAATATTTGACTGATTTTAAATTTCTATATGTCAAAGTAAAGATAATTATATGACGAATAATTAAAGTCATATGGTTCCAAACGCTAACTGCAATTGTTTGACCTGAAATTACAACGAAACATGTTTCCAGGGTTCCAAAGTACCGCTTCCACTAATCTAACTCCTAAACCACTGCAGAAAACGGGAAATGAACCTTAACAGTAATTACTCTTTGCACCATTGCCTTTATTTTGACATATTGTAAAGAAAAATCCATCCAGTGGTTCCAGAAGTACGCCTACTGGAACAGAAGACTGTAAACCTGTAATAACTATTATGGTAATAAAGTACGGTACATAATTAGAGTGAGTTTTCTCCGAAAACTACAATTCGTGATACTATCATGACATTTGACACCATTCAAGGATACATATGCAGAATTAATTTCGGATCCGAAACCCTCAAGAAAAGTCATGAAAACAAAATGGCAACTTTTTTTTAAATGTCCGCACTGTTTTGACAAAATATTGATAGCTCTGCTAAATGTTTTGAAATGTTGATCTGTCCGGTTTAAAGATTTCTGTATGTCAAAATAAAGGTAATTAAATGGCAAGTAATTAAAGTCATATAATTCAAGGCGCTAAGTCATATAATTCAAGGCGCTAATTGCAATGTTAGTACTGAAATTGCAAAGAAACAAAATACCTCCTCTACTAATCGTAATTATTGTAAACCAATGCAGGAAACGGGATGTGGTAATTACTCCCTTCTCAGCTACCTCATTTACTTGTATATGATAAAAGGATTGGGACTAGCGTACAATCGTCTAAAAGTTTAATTCTGTTAAAATTATTCTAATTCAATAGTACAGGACGACATTCAGCAGATGTAGCTATCTAAACACTACACTATTATAGTCAACTTAATAACCATATTTTCTAAGAACTCAGCAGTACAAGTTGTAGGTTATGTCGACTTTCTTGCATCCACATTTCTTTGGGCTACAGTTTTTGCAGCTACATTTTACAAGTTCACGAAGAGCTTCCGTTACTTCCGGTAGTGATGACCACCTTGGCTGCCACTTGCTGTTTGTGAACTGCCAACCCCAACCATCTGGGCCTGGGCAAGTACTGTTGCTTGCTAAAGCTTGGCTCCATACATTACCGCTCTGGTAAGCTGCCTGCAACACATGGTTCACTAAAGCAGCGATTGTCGTAGGAATGTTCGTGATAGGTCGTTCCTTTGTGGTGAATAATTCCTTTTGTGCATCATGTACACTGAATAATTCACTAGAAGTACAGTACAGCAAAACTGAATATCATTGAAGTACCTTGTGAACCCATTCTGGTATTCCTTCTTGAGGACAGGAGATGAAGGAAAACGCTTTTGTTACTTTAGGGAAAGCTGACCACACTTTCCAAGCCATTAGTTTCCAAGCCTGAGAAGAATGACACTGTGTCACAGCCTGTTGGTTTGTCAAAACAATGCGGCCATTTAAAAAAAGGCCACCATTTTGTTTTCATGACTTCTCCTGAAGGTTTTGGATGTCAAATGTCATGATAGTATCACGAAGTGTAGTTTTCCGAGAAAAACTCACTCTAATGTACCGTACTTTATTACCATAATAGTTAACACAGGTTTGCAGTCTTCTGTTCCAGTACGTATATCTCTGGAACCACTGGATGGATTTTTCTTTACAATATGTCAAAATAAAGGCAATGGTGCAAAGAGTAATTACTGTTGAGGTTCATTTCCCGTTTTCTGCAGTGGTTTAGGAGTTAGATCAGTTGAAGTGGTAGTTTGGAACCCTGGAAACATGTTTTTTTTTTAAATGTCAGGTCAAACTATTGCAGTTAGCGTTTGGAACTGTATGATTTTAATTATTCGCCATTTAATTATCTTTATTTTGACACATAAAAATTAAAAATTGGCCAAATATTAGCGGAGTTATTAACATATTGACAAAATAGAGCCGCCATTTTTAAAAATGGCCTCCATTTTGTTTTCATGACTTTTTGGTGAGGGCTCTGGATCCAAAATTACTTCTTTTTATGTACCCTTACATGGTTCCAAGTATCATCTTGGTATCACGAAATGCAGTTTTCCAAGAAAAATGTCTGCTAACAGACTGTACTATACGTAATGTTTTTGTTTTACACCTATGTTTTACAGTTCTGTAATTTTGCACTTGTTGCATCTAAATTCTGACTCTCTTGTTCTCCACATTTTCCCAATTAACTACCTCTCCAACTAACCTAGTTTCAGTTCAAAATCTTCTGAATTTCTGAGTTTTTGGCTGATTCACCTTAGTTGCACATGATTACCGTCACTACTGAATTTCAATCATTTAGCTTTGAAATTCTAAGTTCGAAAAAAACACTACTTGTTTTTTTTCTCTACATGTTACTATAGTTCTCAAATCTTCCTAATTTGACTTAGTTTTGTTTGTTCATTTTCACCAAGGGCTTTTTCGCTTAAAGAGTTTTGATTTTATTTCTCCAACATGTGAGTGGGGGGGGGGGGGGGCGGTCCGAATTCACCAATGTTCATGACTTCACTCTTGGTTTTCCACATCATTCGAATTCTCAGTCCCGCTGCTCCCCCAGAAACGTCCATATCCGCAAGATCATCAGGCCCAAGTAGGAAACTATCTTCCAGTTTGTCAGCTTCCTTGGATTTTTCTGCTGACGGGTGTTGAATTGCAGAAGTATTTCTCTGCACTGCATGATCCGGGGCTTTGGTTGGGTCTATGTTATAGGGAGCCCCAGCGGAAATGCTCGGCAAAATACCCCATGTGTTATCCATCCTAGGTGAAATATCGTTGGCGTATTTCATCTTTATTTCTCTCTGATGTCGGGTGACCTGGCTTGCCTAACTTGATGTTGTAATCGAGCTGCACTTGCTCCCAGTAGGCTTGCGACATTGCGCAGGATGCTTTGGCATAAAAACATTTTCTCCCATACTCGCTGGGCCAAACTTGTGAGGAAACATGCTGTTGCCGAACAATGGGGGTTTGTGATGACTTCTCGGCCGTCTTTTTCTGTTGAGGTGGGAGGCGCATGCAGTGGTGTGCCTTGACTTTTCTCCTTGTAATGGCGGGTTCAATTCTTGCGGTTTCTACTTGTGCCTCGTGACTTCTGCCTGCATCTCTGAGGTGGAGCCTGGGTGCCCGGAGCTGGGGGGGGGGGGGGCTGGTTTCCCTTCCCAGTAGCTTATGGGTTCGTCGGGACGACATCTCCAGTGGTTTCCACCTTCTTTGCAGTTACTTTACCCCTCTTCTTTCCATACTCTTGTGATGGAAAACGGTCCTTTTTTTTCCTCCTTTCCTTCCTTCCTCTTCTCATCTTTCCTCCCATCTTTCTTCTCTCCTCCTTTCTTTCCTTCCGTCTTGGAAACACGGCGTCTTCTTTTTTTTTCTTTCTTCTGAGCCACCTTACTCCTGCTGTGGTCCATAACGAGATGCTGCCCAGCACAACTTTCACGTGTTTTATACTTGGCTTTGAAAACATGTTTTTCGCCGTTCTGCTCATCAAAACTTCGGGGATCTGGGTATGCAAAACATGCAAATCTGCCCGCTGATCTCTCAAATCCTGGAAGTTTAGCACAATTATTTCTGTTCCGTTACCACTAGACCGTTTTGTAAACCGCTCCCCTTATGCTGACACTGGCAATGCAACATTTGCTTCACAAGCTAATAATTTCATTACCAGGTAAGTAAATAACCATCTTACTTTATTACAAGATACTATGTGTATGAAATTGCGTTTAAAAAAAATGATTTTGGTTCGTGTTTGAGTTGCAGAATTGGCCACCACTCATTTTCGCTCAGCCACCTTCCAGTCTCTTTTTTTTCCCACGGAATTGGGAGAATAAGACCTACGCCCAGTTCCCCACTTCCCCAAATCCTATCATTCAGTTAGGGGCCTTCGCCCGCCCCCTCCCCCTCCTCCCCGTCTCCTTTAAACCAGAAATAAGTGGGGAAAAAAATACATTTTTAATTCTGTTTTTGTGTCATATTCGTGTCGAACGAGCCTGGAAATGTCGCTAAATTCATGGGGTTTCCATTTTCGTTCCTTCCCTTTTAAGTTATTTTTATTGCAGCATCATTTCATGTATGGCAATATTTTTGTAACTAAATACAGTAAATCTTACGATTTTCTTGGTTTTATGGCCTAAAACCGACCTAGTTATGGGTTACACGTGAAAAATTCCTAACCTGCATTATTGAGTACTTAGACTACCCCCCCCCCCCACTCCCGATTCACGTTCGCAAATGGTAAGGGTTGGTTGGTTTGTCAGGTAACGCTGGTTTGTTTAACGTATTTCTAGGAACAACTTTGTTCTTTTATGGTTCAGGGACCTTTGGAGAGGTCACATTTGCCAGAAAAAAAGAAGGGTTTCAATTGGGCAACATTCAGAGAACCGCTTTCAATTCACATTGTAATGTCATGCAACATGTACGTTTTTTTAGGATTTTTGGGCCGAAATTATGTATGACCCTGCAAATTTCGGGGCAAGGGATGAGGCAATCCCTCGCACCCAGGGCCGGGCCAAAGACAGCGAATCTGGAGGGGAAGCGTAATTTGATGCCCCCTTTCAGGTTTGCACCCCCTGCCCCCCCCCCCAAAAAAAACCCAACAACTTACACACTTAAACAAATGACTTTTTGGTTGGGTGGCAGACAGCAATTCAGACCTGAAAACACGGTCCCAGACAATTGGGTTCCAGCAGAAAATTTGGTAAGGGAAAGGGTCAGAGATTAAGAAAAACTAAAATTTAAAGGATGAGTGTCCACCAATCATAGAGAAAAAGATGCGTCAATAACGCTAGCTGGCTAGCTAATAAAGACTTTTCCCATGTTAAATCCCATAGACTTTTTGCTCATGGCTAGACCAAATTCAGAAGGCCTACGTACCTGAACTTTTGCACACGGATGCATGGTGATCTGAGGATGGTCCTTTTGTTGGTTTGGGGGTTGTAGGGGGTCAGAACAAATGCGAGGGAGGGTTTTGAAATTCGCCACCGGCGAATTTAAATTTCGTTTCTTTTCCAAGTTAAAACCAAAGATTTTAAGCAACAATGGCTTGAACAACCAAGACTGGTCCTTAAATTTATTGTAAAAGGCTGGACGAACTAAAAACTGAACTGTAATGAAGGACAAAATAAAGAAACATTAACGTTGCCGTGGATAGCGTAAGAATAAAGAGATGCACGTTAAATGATGGTTACGCAACAATACGAGCATACACGAGCTAACGGGTTTTTTGTTAATAACCCAAAAATAAAATGCTTCGCGTTCTGTTGTTTTAGTACCAGCGACCTTCGGGGGTTTCTGCGTGACTAAATGTGAACGAAATTTTGAAAAATTAAGGGGAAGGTGCAGGGATAAACAAAACAACTGAAAGGGATGCGCCGATTGAGTCAGCGAAGCGAACGAAATCAGCGATTATTAGCCAGTATGTGCAAAAATGGGATTGAAGCATCTTAAACAAACGGTGTAACCTTATGTACTTTCACAGTCCTATGAAAGTTGTGATATCCACCCAAAACCAAAACTGGTAGAAAAACCCGCCAAGTTTCCAAAACCGGTCGGCCTTTGAAGGCAGTGATATCATTCCACCAGGGAAAGGCTGCCAAGGTTAATCCTATTAGCCAAGTTAATCGCACTGAATAATACTTTGGACGTTAAATGAAAACTTGAAGATTGCTACCGCTAGTAGCTATCTTCTAGTTTTCATTTAGCTTT
Source organism: Lithobius niger (assembly GCA_023313725.1). NCBI lineage: Eukaryota > Metazoa > Arthropoda > Chilopoda > Lithobiomorpha > Lithobiidae > Lithobius > Lithobius niger. The sequence goes on from JAHWFP010059183.1 coordinate 27,172, forward strand.
CGAACTATCAGTATGTGTGATTAACTTGGCTAATAGAAATAACCTTGGCGGCCTTTCCCTGGTGGATGATATCACTACCTTCAAAGGCCAACCGTTTTTGGAAACTTGGCCGTTTTTTCTACCAGTTTTGGTTTTGGGTGGATATTTGTTAACAGTAAAAATGAATAAAGGTTAAAACAGCCCTGAGTGAAATTATTTGTGCAATCCTAGAGCGACGCACACAGTCCAGGGAAAATTCATAAGATATTAATTACATGGTACCATCTTGGTTTTTGGCGTACTTTTCCGCAGATGCTTTTGCATCTTTTTGTCTTCTTCTGCACGTAATTTTTTCTAGGTCCACCCTGCATCACCGAGTCCTTTTGCTTATGCTTGCCAGTGGAAAATCATCCGGTCAAATACTACCAACCCAACTTGCCCACGTTTTCACTAATAGCTTCCTCCTTACTGAGGGTTATCAGTCACGTGGCAGGCATGGGTTGGCTTGCTACGGAATTTGGATATGGATTTAAGGCCATTGGGAAGAAAATTCCTGACCTTGACAATGGTTACTGCTAGTTAATGAATTCTGGTGACCTTTTGTTCATTCGCTAATCAGTGAAAGTGAATATTGGACACCCGAATTTGACACCCATATTAGTATTTTTTTGAAGGGGTAGCCCATTCCCCCCCCCTCCCCCCCCCCCCAGTATGGCACGACCCTGCTCGTGCCCATTTGACAGGATGTGTACACGGCGGACTACATAGTCTCCCACTTTTAGAGTTAAAGGTTTATGTCATCTGTCATAATAGACTTTTTCTGTGCCCTAGATGTCTTCATAGACTGCTTAGCTAGTTCTACATCTCAGAAAAACACTGTGCTATCTCCATTTGAACCTCAGGCCTTTCCTTGGTTTTTGTGGGGAGCGGTCTGGCTGCTAGCTTAGAAGCTCATACCCCCACGGACCAGCCGGGTTTCGTCCAATGTTCAGTTCACTGGGTGTAAACTTACTAGATTTGGACACAGAACTTTGCCTAGCAAATGTAAATTCCTGCAAATAAAGATCCCAATCACAATGAGTGAAACAACGTAACCTGTGTTTTATTACCTTATTATGTATCTCCACTATGTTAGCTTAGGGTTGTAAGGGATTGTATAGTGGGTTTTTATACCCCACGAGGCCCACATACTACACCATAAATTTTCCACGAAACAAGGACCATTGATTGAAAACATTCTGTCGAACCAACCCCACCAGAGCACGACTTCTTTCACACACCCTGCAACTTATTTTGCTTTGGCCGTCCTGAGAGCAAAAAGTTCAGGCCAAGAACTAAACTCATCCAGGACTATGAGGATCCAACGTCGACCACGCTTGGTTACCGGTAAAGGACCAATCAGGTCAACGAAATCCTCTTCCAGGAACTCCGAAATGGCCTCCCCAGTGGTGAGCTGTGAACTGCAGCAATCGCGTTGTGATGTAGCGACACTAGTAAAAACGTCCTAAAATGTGTATTACCGTCAACTACATCCTGAACCTTACGTGGAATATAAATTCTGAACAAGATCCCATAACGCAAGCAGAGCCTACCCAGGGTAAGGATGCCCCCGTCCACGGCTGAAGCGCTTTCAGCTAAATTGCCTAGCCTACCAATATGGGGCGATGACCACTTGTCAGCAACCTGCGCCATTCGATTTTGTTCAAAGGTTGGAAATCCGTTGGGCTTCTCGGTTACTTTTACACATTCCACCTTACAATCCACCATCAGTGTGGGGTTTTTTGCTTCATCCTCATATATCCTGGAGATTGCATCTGCCATCTGGTTTTGAGACCCCCTCTTGCAACAGATCTCAAAGTCCATTCCTTGAAGTTCAAGGTCCATCTTGCTAGTCTTCCTGAAGGTTGCTTCAAGGACTTCAAGAATGACAAAGCAGAATGATCAGTTTCAATTAAAATGGGGCATTCTCAATATAAGGCCTAAATTACGTACGGCAAACATTACAGCACCCTTTTCTTGCTCAGAAACACAATGTTTTTTTCTCAGCCTCTGTCAGTTTCTTTCCTGCAAAAGCTACAGGTACGGGCTCCCTTGACGTGTTGGGAGATTACACAACCAAAACTGGACATGGAGGCATCTGACGGGATTTGGAACCTCTTATCCAAGTCTGGTAATCCCAAAACACAGCCTGACAAGTGTCTTTGAGTTGTTGTACTGCTTCTGAGTGCGTTTTGTTTCACTCCTAGACAGCACCTCCCTTCAGTAACTCGTAAAGACAAATTGCCTTGACATGGAAATCCCTGATGAAACCCATAGTAACCCATAATAGTAACCCATAATTCCGAGAAATCTTCCAAGTGAATTTACGTTACTAGGCTCTGGAAATTCCCGGATTACCAACACCTTTTCTGGTAGTGGTGAAAACTCATTTGATCTTAAGAGATGCCCTAGATACGAGATTTCCTTTGCACAAAAATGTACTTTTTTCAGATTTGCCTGTGAGGCTTGTCCTTCCTAGCCTTCCCAGTACATCTGTGATGTGGTCTAGATGGCTTTGGTAAGCCTGGCTGTTGATTACCAAGTCGTCCATGTACGCCCTAGCGTGGGAGTACATAGCATCGCCCAAAGCTATGTCCATCAGGCACACAAAGATGCTGGTCCATTGCAGAGCACATATGGTATTTTTTTGAACTGCCAACTCCCCATATGACAGCAAAAACAGGTGTACTTTGTCCTTTCAGTTTCCATTCCTATTTGCCAGAAGCCTGATTTCATGTCGACAACTAGAAACCACTTTGCCTTACTAAGCATGGAAAATACCTGGCTTGCATTGCTGGTAGGCTGCGAGTCTTTTACCATATTACCGTTCAAAAGGCGGTAATCTAGGCAAAATCTTTCAACCCCCTCCATACCCTTTTTAGGGGCAAGGCAAGGTACAGCTCCCCAAGAGGACATAGAGCATTCTATCACGTCTTCCCTGATCCATTCGAGCATCTGGGCTTCAATAATAGCTCTCGTCTCCTTATTTACAAGTCTATGAGGTAACCTTATTGGCCTTATTGGTCAAAATTGGTTCCGCCTCAATTTTGTGTTGGTAGAGCGGAGTGCTGCCTCGTTTTGATGTTAACACATGTTTAAATCTCTGCAAACATTTCCGTAACTGCTTTCGTTGTGCATTTGAGCAATGAGCTTGAAGGATTTTTTTTTCCAACAAGGCATCATCTTTCGCACGCCGCTCCTGGTCTACCGCCACCTCCAGTTGTTTAAGTTGTTCAATTTTTGTTTGATCAGCCTTTGCAAAAGGAATTGTCTCTTGTTCCTCTGGTCCATCACGCCAGCCACCATTTTGGATGTCAGATATGAGGTCAGTCCGACCCAAGAAATCTCGTCCTAAAATAATGCTATCTGCAGCGTTTTCTAGAACTAAGAAAGTCTGCTACGCAAAATAGCCACCAGGCCAACGTACACTACTTGGATATTACCAGCGGCCAAGATAAAGGTTACACAGCAATCCCTGCACCACTTCACGACCTTTGCCTGCAAAGTTCGTGCAGTAGCACCGGAAATGATACTTGAACTGGCACCCGTGTCGATAGTGCTAAAAAAGGTTCCCCTGCCACTTTAATGTTACTTCCCTGATTTAGTCTCCTCTTCAACACCTTTGAACCGTTGCACATTTGGTGCAAAGAGACGCTTTAATGTGTCTTTCCACAGTCCAGCCCTAGCTCTCCAATCAGCGCTTTTCCCGGTCGTAATGCAGTTTAACCATGTAAACGACCTTCTTCTGCAGTTTTCGGCTTCTTAGGACACACATTGGATCTGTGCCTCTGTTCTTGGCACGTCCAGCAACTTCTATCAAAAGGTTTTCTCTCCATTCTTTCCTTTTTAGGTTGTTCTGGTTCGTTTTCCTTAACAACACCAGCTTTTTGCACATTTGCTGCTGTTGGTGCAGCCACACAAAGCTTGTGGTGCTCAGTGTCTGATACTTGCCAGCTCGAAATCCTCTCAGATCGAGTGCAGCAAAAGACACAGGTTCGACCTTGTGGTGAAATGATTGTGTAGCCCCGTGCTGGCCGTCTAACCTGCATGAAGCACCGCTTTGTTTCTTGAAGGTTGAGTTTCCTGATGGAACTCAACAGCTTCACTGTAAGAGGAGAACCAGTACCATGCCAAGCATGCTGTACAGACAAGGACAGGTTGGGGAAGTCAGTAAGTTCGCCGAGTTAGCAGAAACTGACTAATCTTGGCCCCTTCCCTTACCAATTCTTGCAGGGAGTCGAACCGTCGACGCTGGTGATGTTGTCTATAGTCCTGCTGCATTTTTGCTAGGATAGGCCTTATTTTCTCAGCCTGAGAAGCATTGGGCCATAGCCTATCAAAATAACCAAACACAGCCTGGACTTAACTTGAGAAAAGTTCCTCGACTGGTGCTTCCTGAGTTCTCTCTTCAAATTCTCTTTTTAAGTCTTCGATGTAATTTGGACTTTCAAATTCCAATTTAAAGTCAGACTCGAAAGTGTCCCAGTCCATGTAAGGACCTTGCAAACACCCTGTACCATTGTTCCGCCTCACCTTGCATAGAAAGTGGAACAACAGTTTTCAGTACATAAATTTCCGAGAGGCCTAGTGCAATGCTGTTCTTACACAGCGCATCTAGAAATTCCGAAGGCGATTTTTCATCACCATGTTGAGTAGTGACAGTCACTCTTTTATGGTTTTTCGGTAAAAAAATATTTTGTAATTGCTTAAATACCGTCTGCCAGAAGGCATCAGGCATGGGGCAAGGATTCCCCCAATTGTGAAAATCAGTGAAAATCTTCAGCATCTGCACAATTCAATCTTGGGGGAGGCAAACTGCTTCACGCAGTAGAAATAGTCAAATGCGAAATGTCTGCATCATTTCCCCAAAAATCGTACAAATCCTCAACTAAATCCTCAACCAAGGGTGCATTTCTGTAATCCTCCTAAGTTTTCGTCCTTTTTCGCAAATTACCCTGGCCTTGGTTTTCTGCTACTTCAGAACATGGATTTGGTGCTGCGGCTTTGTTTGCCATGAGTTACTCACAAAATCGCACAATTCTGAAAAAAAAATTTCTGCTTTTTTTCGGCTATGAGGTTCGTTTCTCGATTTTGGTCTCTTGTCTCGCCAAAATCTACACAACTTCAGTCTGGGATACTGTTTTGTTAAGACAGTTGCCAAAACTCTTAAGTTTACTTGTATTTTGAAACATTAAGCAATGAGTACTTAGTTACCTCATTAGCTCACCGTGGGAATAGCAACTTTCAACTCGTACGTTAAATAGTGCCCTCCTTCACTAAATAACCTTTACAATTAAATTCGTAGCGAAAGGCTTTTACAATCCTTCCATACTGCAATAATTGTAGTGACTTTTTTCCGAAGAAAAACAGTGTTTTCATTTGAGCTGACGCAAATTTAGGTCAGAAGGATAAAATTTGCTTGGTTTTTTAGACCGTTCGAATGGTTAGGCTTGGTTAGGCTTAACACGGACTTAAGGATGTTGGGAACTTTTTTGTGAAAATGCAAATTCCTCAAGATTTAATTTACGAATAAGCGAAAAAGTGCGTTTTATAGTGTTTTTGTTTTATATGTTATCTAAAAATACGCTTGAATTAAGTAATGTAGAGAATTGTTACCTTAGCTAGCAGCAGTTGTCAGCCAGCCATTCGTACTGCAGCGGTCGTCAAGACTAACAACAGTATCAGACTATATTTGTAATCTGGACTGCATCGCTGAGATCGTTGGCCGGCCTAGTTTTCTTGTTCACAGGTGGCCTTAAGTAGTGATTTTAGGTATCTCAATGTACCTTTACTATACCTAGTTTTTAGTATTTTCTCAACCCCTTGGAGTCGTAATTGTATTTCCATTTGTATTTCCTTGTTTCTCGTGCAGGCGTGCTTGCCTATTATGTAAAACCTATTTAAGCAAATAGTTTGGGAATAAAGTTCAACCTTTTCGACGGCTGGACTTGACCAGCAAAGATCTCCTGCCTTCAACTACTTTTTTCCGGGGGAATTTAGTTGGGGAAATTGTTAGGACTAATTTAGGCCTACTTGAGGAAAAGGGGGATGGCTTAGGGTTAAGATTAAGCCTAAAGGCCCTAGGCCTATTTTGCTGGGACTTAGAAATTAAGATGGTTTAGTTTAAAAGTGTCTTGTCTTTGGGAATCAATTGTCACTAATCAATTGTCTTTTATCAGCCTGCCATCTTGAGCTGCTGTTTGTGGGTCCCAAAAATGAACCTAATTCCTCCTTAAATTTTAAGTCGTTTTAAGGACAGGGGCCATAGCGTCTTCGCCATATTAGCTAGCGAAGTTCGAGCAACCCCGATGCGCAACCACTAGTTGCTGCATAGTTTTAAGTCCCCATCCAACCCCCAACCGTTTAGTTAGAGTTCAGTCTAATGGCATGTCTCCCACTTTGCTATTTTCCGGACATGAGCGGTATTTAGGCCTAACTACAAAAAAAAACCCTCCGTGAAAAGCTTTCAGTTCACAGACAGCTACCGTGTTTTATGTTATTTTCTGCAAAAAGAACAAGATTTTTGCTATTCGCACTTGTGATGTCCTAGTTCACTACCTAATGGGGCACCACAGACGTACATATACTTGTTCTTGAGGAACGCCCCTATTGTTGAGTGGCTTAGTCCAGAAGCTTGTATTACATCACGTGTAGTTATGCACGTGATGCGCCTTTGTCTTTATATAGGCAGCAGCGCCCATACGCATTGCTGCTGATTACCTAACGTTACTCTCCGTGCGTTCACCTCTCTTTTCGTGTACATGGCGATATATTACAATTGGCGACTAGGAATGGGGCTTATTAATTTTTTTTATTAAATGCCAAGTATTATTCCCCTAGGGAGCCCATCGGCGAGTGGGTGGCTAGGGTGGGAATTATCAGGTTAAGCGTTTCTTGCAATTTTAAGTACTTAAGGTTTGTCTGGCATATGTCTAGAATTTGTTCGAACACCAGGAGTTGAGAGTTCAACATTCGCCAGATGGAGCATATTAGTGCCACGCCAGGATTTCCTCAGCTGGGATATTTACAGCGTGGTACACTAATCTTCAAAAGGACTGCAAATTACTTTGCCTGATCTGGGTTAAAGTTCAGGTATTTGGTAGAAATGAACTTAATTCTCCGAATTCGAAGCTCACGTTTTCAGCGACTTAGGACAATGTGTCAGAGGTCGTGCAACAAGAAAACGTGTGGAAATATTTCGAGCCTGTGCTATTTGGCAGAGTAAAATTATTAATAAGGTTTATTTGCAAATTTAAGGCTTTGAGAACATCGTGTACGCAATTTAAAAAGTGTTGGCGTTGCAAACAGCAGGTTTAAAAGGTCGTTTGTGTGTTGAGCAACATTCTTAATTTTTTTTTCAGCATCCATTAAGAGCGTTAAAACACATAATTGTGTAGCGTTAATGTTAAGACGTTTATAAGAAACGGTTTTTGTTAAAAGCATTAAACCGTACAATTAAATTAATGCCTACGTGTAAGCATTTGAATTTAAAAGCATACAACCTCACAAATTATTTAATTAATGCTGAAAGGCTTTATGTGTAGCTTAGGTCAAAACCAATGTGTATTAAGGTCACTGTTGGTGCAAAAGTGTTAAAAAAAAATTTTTTGCAATATGTGTCAGTTATTAAAAGTGTCGGAGCATTTTACCGCGGCGACGTTAGAATCTTGTTTCCGTACCATCTATTGACTATTCTGGCGCAAGACAGTTAATTCCCGCGAGTCAAGACGTGATGATACAGCATTCCCAAACCCATGGGAGTAGAGCGTACTATCGATCCATGGCATCTAACTATAATTAGATCATAAGGTCCGTGGGGCCAATAACGCGTTAGCGTTATACTAAGCTGGGAAGGAGGAAAATACGTTATATTGGGTCCAAAAGTTATTATCCTTCGAGGGATAATTGCAAGTGGGGGACGGAATACATCGTGTTCCGTTGGGTGTTAAGTATAATCTCTTGGGTATTTTTTCAGTTGGTTACGGCTTGCATTATTCTGTCCCAAACAATGTCTTTATCCGCTTTTAAGCTGTGGTCATACTTATTAATGACTTGCTTACGTGTTCCATACTGCGTGTCAGGACGATTACGCCTCGAGAGTTCTCCTGGATTCCTTCATGTTTAGGCCTTCAAAATGGCCGTCAGGCTTAACTTTCCAGTCTTGGCAAACACGTCTCACCAACGTGAGTTACTCCCAACCAAATAAAAACACAAGAGACAGTATCGTAATAACCATGGTACAAAGAGGGTTGGATACAACAATTGCCAGCCGGCAGAACAACAATCTCTGACCAAGCCACACTCAGTCGCTAACAGAGATCAATACACAACGTATCTTTCATAACTCCTTACAACGTCAAGCTCTACACACCGACTTATCACAACAATCCCCTTAAGCACTGGCAAGCATGCGCTGCTACAACAACGGCTTATCTAGATCGACACTAGTGTTACACCCTTAAAGTTTACAAACTTTACACTCAACCAGTCACACCACACCGGTACTGGGGAAACAAAGTGGGCACGAGCCGGGGTCAGGCATACCGTCCCACAGATCCCCCCCTCTCCCCCAGTAATAGGTCTGGGGGGAAAAGGGGGCACTGCTTAAACTACAAGTATAGAGATTACCCCAGTGAACTGCAGGACACACAAACATCCTTAATAACTCAAAAACTGTTAATGGTTTAGTAGGTTAGTTAAAGCGCATAGAATAAAACAACGTTAGTTAGGCAAAACAGTTTTATTTGACTCCTTAGCTCAACAGAGAGTTTAAGAAAGAGTTAGAATGAACCATATGTAAGGAAAAATAACAATTGAACCCTGTAAATGTTTAGCCAGCTTAAATCTAGTCCTGTGACGGCCGTACTCCCTGATGCTCGATATTAAAATCTGATCTAAACTTCTCTAGCCTATCTGAGTAACAGGACGAGTCAATACATCAGCCATCAACTCAACACCTGCAATGAACCGTAAAACAATAACCATACGTTCAATTAGGTCCCTAAGGAAGCATACCTTATGGCTAAAGTGCCGCATCCTGGTACTGCTCGACAGGCTATTTATGAGATCTATACTGCCTTGACTTTCAGAGTGCAAGGACGATGGGGAACTCACCTTATTTATTTTTTTTATATTTTCCCTCTTATATTTTTATTTATATTTTTCCTCTACCATCTCCGAGACCCACTTGAGGTCCAAAGCACACTCTGTCATGGCCAGCACTTCTGATTCTACAGTGCTAAGGACGACCATCTTCTGCTTTGTACACTTCCATATACCTAGCCAACCTGCCAATTTAACGGCATGTCCTGAAAACCCTTTGCTATCCTTTGTAACACCCCATGTTGCATCCGAATAGCCCACAGGTCCCAGCCCTACCCCCCAGGGAAATTGTAACCTATAGTGGCTTGTAGCTTTCACGTACCGCAAAACACGCTTTGCCGCAGTCCAGTGTATCTCCCAAGGGAACTTATTATAGTGTACTTTGCAAGACTACTCCCACTGAATGAAATATCTGTCCACGTTTGCCCTGCCAAAAACAACAGGCCCCCCTATAACCGACTGGTACAACGTCGCATCGACTAGCGGGGACTCATCGCACTGATCCAAATCTTGCGACACCAAAGAGCGTATTACCACTCCTTTACAATCTTCCATATTATAGGTCTTCAACATCTTCTCCACATATGCCCCCTGCGACAGGAAGATGCCCGCATTCATTACATTGATCAATAGGCCTAAATAATGTAAGTTTAACATCTCCGATATGACCAGGTACCCCTGTATCACAGCGAGGGCCTCGTCGATGAAGCCATCAGGGTCCCCGAAACACATATCATCAACGTGGCACCCCATCAACAATAGGTCCTCACCTGCCACTCGGAAGAACATACAAGGGTCAGATTGACTCTGGGTAAAACGGCACGCAGTGACAGCTGCTTTCATTGTTAAGAACCATCTACGCCCCGCTTGTTTCAAGCCGTAGAGCGATATTTTGAGGGGACATACATTAGGCCTTAGAACGATAGAAGCCAGCTGGCAAACGCAAATAAATAACCCTATCAATGGACCCGTGTAAATAGCCCCCCCCCCCCCCCCCGTATGTCTGCGGACCTAAAGCTGTACTTCCGGTACGCAGTCAAAGCGATCAGGATCCGCAGAGATGCACTTCTCATTACCGGAGAAGAGAATTCCTCGTAATCTACTCCAGGCCTTGCAAAGCAACTGCACGCCACTAACCGTGCCTTGTACTTCTGTAAGGGCCCATCCTTATTGAATTTCCTACGGAAAACCCACTTAGAGTAGAGTTCATAACCCTAACCTCCCCGTCGGGACGAGGAACCACGTCCCACACATCCATCAACTCCATAGTGGCTATTTCTGTTTCCATAGCTTTCAACCACATTCCTTTTTCAGAACCAGCTACGGCTTCCTTATAGCTGCCTGGAACAGAGCTCAGGACATCCAAATGACTACATTTACCCCAAACGTCCAAATATGGGCGAACCCTACCATCCTGTGCACTCAGTTTTTCTTGTCTTGCCATATATCTGCAGAAGAGCCCCCTTGGCCGACTACTCCCATTTAACTGACATCTGACCAGTCGCCTTCACTCTCATTCACACCGTCTCCTCTTACGTCGCCTAGCCGCCATAGAACGCCATAGTCCCCTAAAATATTCCATATTCACACGAGTATCTCCCAAAACACAATAACCCAAACGTTGTATACTCTGATAAACGTTCTTAACCTCTAACACACTCTTAACCCTTTCACATAGCTCGTGCTACCAACCTGGCCTCCGATCCCCACAGATCGATTACATTTGATAAATAACCCATTAATATTTTCACCTACAGCTTCACCATCGTTACACCACGTGCCCCACCTGAAGTCCTGACTGTCAACCCATTCCTGGACGCCATCGCATTTATTCAAACCCAATTCGGGAATGTCCATAACACCCAAGTCCAAAATATAATGTCCTTCAACATTCAAAGCGCCCAGCCCATCCGCACCAACTTGTTCACTTAAATGTTTAACCTCCTCTGTCACCAAAGAAACTAAAAACGACGGTGGGTTAAAAATGACATGCAGCTCCACCCCCCCCCCTTCCCCCACTCGAAAATGCCCCATTGACAGAGGTTGAGGGGGGAAAAGAATGCATGTGCGGTAAAGTAGGCTGTGGCAGAGAGCTTTGAGCTTCACAACACAAATTGGGTAGACCTCCATCATGAAATCTCCAACCCCGTGCTTCAACCCTAACACAAGTATGACCAGGCACTGGGGACACCTTACCATCCGGTAAAATTGACACAGATGGAGAAAAAGAAACCACTGGGCCAGTCAAACTAGGTAAAGCCTGCATATTCACATTAGAACTTCCAGACTCATCAACCAAGTTATTATCGGGGGCTGATATTGCAACTGTAAATGGCGAATGACATAAAATATTCCCACACGGAAGACCCCCCGAACTGGAAGGAAGTTCCACCGTTGGGCTCTTTAAATTTGTCCCACCAATATGCTGACTTTCACTCGTTTGACATATTACACTTTTACATGGCTTACACTCAATATTACTAGACAAAAAAACTACAAGTGACTGACATGCAGTTAACGAAGTACCAGGTTGCATACTAGTAGTCGTATGCAACGATGTCTGACTCACAAAATAATCATTGACAACATCAATTAAAGTTTCTGAGGCATCCTGCTCATAACTACACGTCTGTTCAATTACACAATCAGCACGTACGTTAATCGTGTTGTAATTTAGTAATTCATGACCAGCCCCTTCCCTAGGAATAGCGCCATAACTGTTCAAAAGTTGAGGCTTACTTCCATGGGGATGTGCAGTAATTACAATTCCTTCTCGATTAGCACATGAAATATTTGCAGACTGACCCTGTGGAACCAGTTTTGGAACTGTAACGACAGATTTATCCGCCGATTGGACCTTAAAACACCAATTGGATAAGTTAGGTTAGAATCGGGTTCAGTTTCATCTTCCGGGTATCCAAAAATAATATTTACCTCGTCCTCTTCATAGGCCGTATTAATTTCCCTTTCTATCGTTTGCCCATGCATGTCATAACTAGTGTCAACCTATAGAAATATTTCAAACAAATGATTTGATCTATCCCCAAACATTACAACATTGTGTGGTTTCGTATTTTGCCTTACGTATACACCCTGGTTTCGTATGTTGCTGTTTAAGTTTGACGTTAAACGCCTAGACGCAGACAAAAGATTTTTAGCAGCCATCCGCATTTCAACGACATTACGCAATATCATCTAACATACCAGCACGGTTGTAACCAGTAATACGAATATCGCCGATCAATACTCCGTAATCGGTAACCCTGTCCGATGCCAATGCAATCTTAACCCTAGGAGATTTCGATTGCTGGATTTGCTTATAGCAATGGTCAAAATACAAAGTGATGATCCGCTATCATGAGTAAAGGTTTCTACCACTCCTACGTTAGCATTACCACTCTTAAAGTAATTACAACAACCTGTTTCAGGACACGTCAGACGGTGAATTCCCATCCGAGCATGGAGTCCCACGGTTACCTGCCAGACTTAGGCTAAACTCATGATGATGCATGCGCAGAAATGAAACTCGAATGCTATTTTCTTGTACTGATTTTGGCACAAATTGATTACGGTTTGGGCCTCGGCGTCCATGGTTATTCACCACGGGAGTCAAATCTTGCCCCTGGGGGTTTCTAAGTCCCTGTGGCATGCATGTGCCGCACGTTCTAGCCACGTGCCCAAATCCGAAACATCGTCGACATCTGCGTCCTCGCGGGAAATCACTGTCCCGAACTTGGTCGCAGGTTCGGAAACCGTGTTGGGTTGAGTAACAAAAAATGCAGCTTGCTCGGCGCTGTTCCTGACGTGGCGAAGTTTGTTGCTGATGCCCCTCGGTCGCACTGCATGGATACGATCGTTGTGCATTTTGGTTAATATCCTGAAGCAATCTTGCCACATGGCGACCAGCCCGTCTCGTGTTGTGGTCCGAAAAATTGTAAGAGTCGCCCTGGTTTTCGTTCCTGGGTTGTTGCTCGTGTACTCTGGGCCCAAGTTGCTGCGGGTATCAACTATCGTCTCGCGCCCTTCCCGACGAAACTTGAAATGGTGATGAACCCAAATAATTCGCTGCTGGGTAGGAATTGCTCCGAGAATACTCGGGTAGGGGACAAGTTCTTGAGAGAGGTATTTTAAGGAATCTGTCAGCTCCGTATGCAGTAGTGTGATGGCCATTGCTCTCCCGGAACGTAACAACGTTTCTCATGTGATAACTAAGGACAGATGTTGTACGTCTCTTAATATCCAGAGACATCCCTCGTGTTCAGTCAGCGCATAGCCCGTCGCCACCAGTTTCTCCATCAGTCCCCTTGCTCGTCTGATATACGTATTTACATCCTCTGTCGGGAGCATAGAAATGGTCATTAAATCTTTCAGCTTATACATCTGATGAAACGGATCTTGTTGATCGAAATTTTGGATTAGTCTCTCCCAAACTTGTCGTGCCAAAAAAACAATGTTATGGAAATGAATGGCCAACACCGGCGTCAAGGTCCGCATTAAAGCCAACTTGCACTTGGCGTTTTTCTGGGTCCAAGCTTGGATCTCCTCTGGCGTTGCCGGTGCTACTGGAGGGTTCTGTTCCAGGATATCCGGGATCCATCCTCGCTCCTGGCTTAAACAGGTGAACATCGTCCGCCATGCTTTAAAGTTTTCTACGCCAGTCAATGTAGGAATTCCCTTGTATTGATGCGGTGGGTTAGGTTGCTGCAGCTGCAGCTGCCCCCAGCCCTGTGCAGCCATCTTCGGTTAGTGCCCTGGCTATTGCTGTATCCAATCGTTGGGGAAAAAAAGGAAAAATTTAGGCCACTATTAAATCGGACAGAGACATTTTTCTTCCATCTTAAGTAGTACACAATCTGCGTTGGTAAACCAATTATGCTTCAGCCGCTTTAATTGCGGTCATCGTGGCTGAGCTGTGAGAGAGCTCAGCCTGGTTGCTGGAGGTTTGCGGATCTGGTCGAACCCCTGGAAAGGGGACCTTGGCAAAGTCCCCGCCAGGACTGCCGGCCAGGGTAGCGTGAGAGGCTACCATGCTCCTTCAGCGGCTATGGGATGTATTCTGGCAAATTCTGGACAATCTTTCGGCCCCGACGATGATCGGAGGTTTCCCGGGTCGAATCCCTGGGCTGGCACCTCCCTTTACCAGATTTCTTCTTCTCTAAAAAAAAAATCTGGTAATGTTCAAAATTGAGCCAGTTCAGCCATACAAGCATTGATTGCTTCGGCTGACATAAGGCTCGTCAAAATTTAAAATAAAAAAAAATAAAAAAAATAAAACCACCATACGAGTTACCACCGTCCCTCACAGTCACTAGCAGGTTCGCTGCTCTTGACTTGCTTCCCGGATGGTATGTGACCTAAGCTAACGTGTTCCTCCCCACTTGCTAAATAACGAAGAGGGTAATTATATTCCAATGTTTTGCCAAAAATGGTCATAGTCTACCAATCTTGCTACCAAACTGTTGGAGCGTTTTACCGCGGCGACGTTAGAATCTTGTTTCCGTACCATCTATTGACTATTCTGGCGCAAGACGGTTAGTTCCCGCGAGTCAAGGCGTGATGATACAACGTTCCCAAACCCGTGGTAGTAGAGCGTACTATCGATCCACGGCATCTAACTATAATTTGATCATGAGGTCCGTGGGGCCAATAACGCGTTAGCGTTTTACTAAGCTGGGAAAGAGGAAAATACGTTATGTTGGGTCCAAAAGTTATTATTATCCTTTGAGGGATAATTGCAAATGGGGGGCGGAATACATCATGTTCCGTTGGGTGTTAGGCACAATCTCTTGGGAATTTTTTCAGTTGGTTATGGCTTGCATTATTCTGTCCCAAACAATGTCTTTATCCACTTTTAAGCTGTGGACATACTTATTAATATCTTGCTTACGTGTTCCATACTGTAGGTCAGGACGATTACGCCTCGAGATTCCTTCATGTTAGGCCTTCAAAATGGCCGTCAGGCTTAACTTTCCAGTCCTGGCAAACACGTCTCACCAAAGTGAGTTACTCCCAACCAAAAAAACACAAGAGACAGTATCGTAATAACCATGGTACAAAGAGGGTTGGATACAACAATTGCCAGCCGGTTGAACAACAATCTCTGACCAAGCCACACTCAGTCGCTAACAGAGATCAATACACAAAGTATCTTTCGTAACTCCTTACAACATCAAGCTCTACACACCGACTTATCACAACAATCCCCTTAAGCAATGGCAAGCATGCACTGCTACATTAACGGCTTATCTAGATCGACGCTAGTGTTACACCGTTAAAGTTTACAAACTTTACACTCAACCAGTCACACCAGACCGGTACTAGGGGAAACAAAGTAGGCACGAGCCGGGGTCAGGCATACCGTCCCACAAAAATTCATATATTTTCTGTAAAATGTATTTTCCTTCAAATTTAGACAGTAAAAGCCATCAAGCTACCATCCTCACTAATGCTAACAAATAAGTTGCTCAACTAATTAGATAAAGTAGATATAGATTTGCTTAGAAGGTTGGTACAGCGTGATCTATGTATGTTTTATAAACCTATCAAGTTGAAGAACTAAGGGGAAAGATTTTTAATTAATGCTTCTCCGTACTGGTAGTGCACATTTTTAAGCCAACCTCAGTTTACATGGATAGCGAGGCCCATTTGTTTTAGCATGCATTGCCGCTGTAGAATGGGCGGTATGTCTAAAATTATATAGTAGTGCAAACTGTAAATAGTATGCACGCTGAAATATAGAAAGAACAAAAAAAATTAATTAGGGTCAAAATTCTGTATTAAAAAATTAAATTTTCAATTTAATTTAATTGCTTGTTTATGAGTGACAAGCCAAGCAATGTAAAGAATTAAGGCAACCCTCTGAGCAATTAAATAGAGAATTAAGTTTTTCTAGTTCTATAGTTTGTTCCACATTATGTTTTCAGAAAACTGACAGTACGATGCCACGTTTCCTGCTGATATGAGTACAAAAATCAAGTAAATATTCCACTCGTAGACAGTAACAGTAACTGTGTAGACTCTACAAGTATGGTATTCTCATGTTTTTACAATCTTAGTGGAAGGGAACGTGGCATCATACAGTCAGTTTTCTGAAAACATAATGTGGAACAAACTATAGTAAGTGTGACACATACCTTAAAAGTCTAATTAATTCTGCAGGGAGCTGCGAAACGGTTGACAAATGCGTTAGTGACGTCAGTGAAACCTTTATGGGTGACAAAGCCGATAACGTCGCCAACATGCCTCCTGTACTTTTGCATAAGAAATTAGAAGAGTTTGACAGCTCAGTGGAATCCTGGAAAGTGTATTTCAAAAGAGTCAAATTAAATTTTTTAGCTTACGATGTGCTTGATGCTAAGAAAGTGCCTATTTTGCTTACGAGCATAGGAGCTAAAACTTACGGTTTGCTCCGAAATTTATGTGCACCTAGTGTACCTTCAACTAAAAATTTAGTTGAAATTAATACTTTATTAAGTGAAAACCTGTGCCCATCACGAAATTTTATTTGCTAATGTGTGAAATTACAGCGCAGAGATGAACACGCAGGCGAATCAATTTCAACATATATTACTGAACTTAAAAAGTTAATGTTAAACTGTAAATAAACAGTAGCTAACGGTACAAAATTAGAAATTATGCTGAGAGACAGGTTCATTTCGCGCGAATGTCAGACGTTAAAGTTAATTTTGGCGTAGGATCCTGATATGCTTACATTCGAATCAGTTTGTACGTTCGCGTTAATCCAAGAACTCGCTGAAAAAGATGTGAGTAAATTTCAGGTCTCTTCCACTCACCAACTGAATCAACGTCAGACAGTTTCTAAAAATGTCCTTAAGTGCCTTTGTTTCGGTTTTGATTCACATTTAAAAAGGGGTTGCAAATATTGTAGGCACAAATGCTAATTTTGCGGCGTCAAGGGTCACCTGAGCAGAGTTTGCTGTGCAAAAACGGGAAACGTGAGTTCACAGCCCGAGTCGGGTTAGCCAAATTGGCAAATCAGGAGCAACGTATTAAAAACCACAAATTTGGACGAAATAAAACACACTTATTGGCAGAATCAGGGTCTACTGATTCAGACATTACAGAGGGTGAACGTGTTGAGAGCCCTGAATCCACTCAGGAGGATTTTAAAGTTCTTACTATAGTTGAATCAGTTTTTGCTAACCGATGGATTATTGCTTGCAAACTAGATGGGCATAGCTTACCACTTGAAATAGATCCTGGTTCAAATGCAACCTTGCTACCAGCCAGCTGGTACCATACTTATTTTTCTGGTTTTAAGTTAGATCCGACAGGCATCACTTCGAAACCGTGGATAGGTGATGGAGTTAGGCCACTAGGTGTTATTTGGGTGAATGTTACCTTAAATAATACTAGGGCGTCATCAGGTTACACCGTCGACAAATTGGAGTGAAGCGAAGAACCTAACCAAACAAACTAACAAACCACCAAACAAACAAACAAACAAACAACAATTACAAACAAACAAACCGACAACCAAACAAAAGAATGATACATTGGCCACAGGGCAAAGGAAGTTGTTGAAGTGCATTGAAGACTGCATTGTGGACTGCTCATCTTTTCAGTTGCTTTTCGCATCGTATTTCTTTGTCTATTCGGAGAGCTGGATGGCAACAGGTCTGATTTAAATTTTTTTTTACAAACCACCTCTGGGTGTACCGCCAACAATGTGCAAAATCAGGTTTTAATTTATGCAGTCGTTATTGCGTGATGCATCAATTAAAACCAATCAACAAATCAAGAAACCATCACTGCCACTGTTGACATAATGAAGTAGGTTCTGCTTTCTTTGCTGTTTGGCTGGGTTTCTCGCTTCCCTCTTCCAAACATTCATTTACAAATTCAGAATGTTCAAACATTTTGTGAAACGAGCATGTGATGTAGTTGTAATCCACCTAAAACCAAAACTGGTATAAGGAAGCTGCCAAGTTTCCAAAAGGGTTCGGACTTTGAAAGTAGTTATATCATTAACCAAGGAAAGGACGCTAAGGTAGCCAGCAACTTTGCTATACACATAATTATTAAAATCATATTGGTTTAAAAATTGGTTTTAAAACACAAAACCCACAGTAAAATTAATATTTTGCCTTGCACTTTCTAAACAATAAGAGATTGCTGCTTGTGGTTAAGATCATTGGAAAGCTGGTGAAAAATGTTTCAAAATAGTGTATTCAAACTTCAAAATCGGTCGACGAGATGTCAAAATATCTTCAATTTTGTTAATTACCAATTATCTGAAAACTGCTCATGACGTCATAGTTTGATCGAGAAAACTAATCAGAAAGAAAGAAACTTTGAGCTGCCAAAATTAACTTTTTTATTGGCTATCAAGGTCCAAAATATGGTTTAAATTGATGCGGTGAATCTTGCTTGACCAAACTGGTCATAATGTCAAAGTTTGATTGGGACAGCTAACCAGAAACAAAGAAACTTCGTCTTGCCAAAATAACCTTTGCATGAAAAAACCATGACATCATAACCAAACTATTTCGTAACCAGTTATCATAACCAGTTATTTCGTGATGCGGTCACAAAGGTCGCATTTGAGTGTATTCAAATAGGAGCTCCGCTCCAATAACGGCCAAATTGAGAGCTGTTATTGTTCCGGGGGAACAACCTGGTTTGCTGGGCCGCAGCTGGATAGCTAGGTTTAGACTGAGTTTGAACCCTTATTATGACCAAGTAATAATTCAAGAATTAGATGAAATTGAAAATGAATCTGAATCTCAGAGACAATTTTGTTTCTGACCAGGAAGTCTTTGCTTAGTTCCCCAGCCAGTTTTCTCCGGTTTTAGACACGGCCCTCAAAAGTTTTAAGGCCAGGATCAAACTTAAAGCTGGTGTGACACCTGTTCATAAGAAGCCTCGACCAGTCCCTTTGGCTGTGAGAGGAAAGGTGGAGGCAGAAACCACAGATTGGTGTGGGATGGGGTTCTGAAGCCAGTTGACTGCTGCCCCTGGGCAATGCCGAACGGTGATGTACGCATTGTGGGTGATTACTCAGGTACGGTCAATCCTCAGCTGGAAATAGAATATCACCCCACTCCACGTGCTGAGGATTTGTTTAGTCAGCTTTCGGGATGTGATACATTTTCAATAATAGATTTAAGCGATGCATTACTGCAAGTGGAGTTGGATGAAGAATCTAAGGCACCGTTAACAATAACCATGTGTCTGGGTCTCTTCCAATGGCAGAGATGTCTTTTGGCGTAGCATCCTCTCCAGGCATCTTCCAGAAGCAGATGGAACACGTACCTCGGGCTTATCCATATTTTGATGATATCTTAGTTGCTGGCAGGGGCAAGAGACATGATGACACTTTGCTGAAAGTCTATGCTGCACTGTGGGAAAGTGGACTTAAGGTTAAGAAATCTAATTGTAATTGATTCAAAAACGGATAGTTTCCAGATTGACAAAGATTTTGGTTTCCAGATTGACAAAGATGGCGTGTGCAACTCACCTGAAGTGCTAGATAGCGTAAAATTAGCACCTGAGCCTAAAAATGTACTAGAGCTTAAATCCTATTTAGGATTCGTGAACCAGTATGGTAAATTTGTTCCCCATCTGGCCTCCGTACTGGCACCACTAAACAGATTACTTTCACTCAAAAATGAATGGCAGTGGGAGAAAAATTGCTTTAAGGCAGTGCAGGATGCTAAGGATGCTTTTCCTTGAAACTAGGGTTCTCATGCACTACAATCCAAGCCTTCTGCTGAAGCTCCAGTGTGACGCATCAGGAGTAGGCGTACGCGCAGCTCTCGTTTATGTTCTGCCCTCTGGCGAGGATCGACCGGTGGCCTATGTTTCAAGAGCACTAAGTAAAGTGGAACTTGGCTATGCTAATTTTGATTGGGAAGCTCTCTCGATTATTTTTGGTGTAAAAAGGTTCCACCAATACTTATTCGGACGCAAATTCATACTGCAGACGGATCAGCAAGCATTACATTGGCAGTCAGGTTTCGGTCCCGGCCATGCCAGCTGCTAGAATTCAATGGTGGGCCTTATTTCTAAACCGGTACGATTTCAAACTGCAATATATCCCTGGAAAGCAGCATCTAACAGTGGATTATTTGTCACGTATGCCTGTTCCGTGTGAAACTCCATCCGATAGGCCTATAGGTTGGAAAGTCATGAATCTTGAAACTATGGAGAGTTTACCAATTTTAGCTGATCAACTGGAGGCATTAACAGTCAGGGATAAGCTTTTGGCAAAAGTTTATAGGTACACTAATGATGACTGGCCTGTGAAAGTTAATGACGTTGAATTGCAACCGTTTTTCACCAGACGTTTTGAATTGTCGCTAGACCGTAGTGCTATTTTCTGGGAACATAGGCTAATAATTCTGACTAAATTAAGACCACAGGTCCTTGTTGAATTACACCGAGGCCACTGTGGGATTTGTCAAATTAAGTCTGTTGCACGCTCTATATTTTGGATGCCAAAGATTGATGGAGAATCAGAAAACACTGTTAAAAGTTGTTCTGCTTGTCAAATTAACAAGGAAGTAGGCGTTATGCATAAAAAACATGTGTGGGAGAAACATGCAACCGTGTGGTATCGCTTACACACAGATTTCTGTGAATTTCAGGGAAATATGTTTCTCGTGGTGATTGATGCACAGTCCAAGTTTTCTTTCGTTTATGATATGAACCGCAACACAACTGCTTCTAGATTGATTAAAGTTTTTCGTAACTTATTCGCAACTTAAGTTCTGTGGTAGTATCCGATAATGGTAGTCAATATTGTAGAGGTGAACTTCAGCAGTTTCTGAAGGAAAGTGGAGTGCGGCACATCACCAGCGTTCCATATCGTCCTGTGACGAACGGCTTGGCCGAAAATTTGGTCCGCTCTTTAAAAAATTCTCTGAAAGCTAGCGCTATGCAAGGTATTTCATTAGAAAATTCTGTGTCAGCGTATTTGGTTTAGGCAAGAAACACTCCACACGCAACAACATAGCATAGCCCTTCGCAACTGTTTTTGCAGCGTTCAGCGAGCACGAAACTATCATTAATATTCCCCAGCACGCGGCGAAACATTGATATTGCACAAAAACGGCAATTAAAGTCTACACGTCACCGTAGTGAACTGACCTTTGAAGTTGGCGAGAAAGTTTATGTTAAAGACTAACGACCTGCAGCTAAACACACTTGGGTTGCGGCGAAACTTGTTTCTTGAGAAGGTGATAATTTTTATCGCATCTCATTAGAAGATTCACCGTTAATTTGGAGGAAATGCGCAGAACAGCTGCGCCTTCGTCCTTCCGGGGGAAGTGGGCAGTCTGGAAACCCCGTTGAGCTAATCAGCACTGGAGCCAGTCGCTCATCAGATATGCTTCGACCAATCGTGTTGCGCCTCCCATGCAGCCAATGGGGGCATGGCACGAAAATCAACCTTATTCGCCTCGGATCCGCAACAGTGAGAAATTTTCTCCGTCGGCGAGTTTTACTTCCGGTATTGTTGCAAAAGAAACCAGTCCAGTAGATAATAAAGCCAATTCTCGTAGTAAAACACCTGATACGTTGGGATTTTCAATCCCAGCTGACTGTGATGATTTTCCGCCATTGTTGTCTCCGGTTCCATAATCAGTAGGGAAAAACGATCATCGTTAGTCCCCTCTGACACATTGCCTATCCTGTAGCCGGGACTTTCGGTTTTGGCTCTGCCGAATGAACAATCTTTCGTGCCTTTGCGCCGAAGTCAGCGGCCCAAAAAAGCTCCTGATAAATTGAATTTGTAAACTTGCGGGGTCATTTGGGTATTTGGTAGCCAATTTTTTTTCCTTTGTTGGTTGCTGTTTAATGTGCGTGACTCTTGTGTGAGGGGAGAGGTTTGCTTGTGTGTGTATAAATAAATAAATAAATAAGTAAAACATTTTTTTACAATTGCAAATGGTCAAGCAAGGATCGGGTGATCACTGAAAGCCTGCCAAATCTTTAAAAAATATAAGAAGGTAAAATTCAAACGATTTAAAAGCGAGTGCACCCCGATTGGAGGGTATGTCAATGACTGAAAAGACATGTGGGATAGAGAGTCGCATGTCAAGTTTGGGGATAGGAATGTTGCATGAATTTGGGGAGATTTATGCAGGTTAAACGTTTCTGGAATGCCTCTACAGAACAACACGTGACCACCTCTTCGGGTAGAGAATTCCAGACACCAATCACCCTAACGGAAAAAAAGTTTTGACGGTAATCCAAGTGAGACGCCTGTATTGTAAGTTTCAGAGAATGTCCTCTGGTGCGAGTTACACTTGAAAAATCGAAGAATGGAAGGTCAATACCCAATAGACCATGAACAATCTGGAAAGTGAGGATCAGATCGGCTCTCAATCTCCGAAGTTCGAGTGAGTCAAGTATGTTTAGGTTTAGAAATTATAACTGATTTATAACTAATGTTAGGAGGCGTACAAGTGTAAATTAAGATATTGAAAATTTATTGTGTATTGCGTAGTTGTCAAGTTTATTAGAGTTTATTAGGTAGGCTACTTCAATAATTGGGAATATTGTTATGTGTTCTTTGTTTTGCACTTGTTATTTTAAGGGGAAGATTGTGGTGTCCTAGGTTCGCTACCTAATGGGGCATCACGGATATATATATACTTGTTCTTGCGGAATACCCCTATTGTTAAGTGGCTTAGTCCACAAACTTGTATTGCATCACGTGTAGTCATATATGTATATGTAGTGGTCAATATTATTGAGACGTTATTTTATTCTCCAATAAATTGAGGTTTTACGACAGGTTGCCAACAAAGCGGACACAGGTTGGACCCCGAAACAAAACCTTCCCAGTTGTATGCGAAACACTCGTCTTCCAGAATTTTTACAGAATCGGAAGCACCTATAAGTGTCGGATTCAACTCCTGAGGACAAGGCCCCCAAAATACGTACGGTTTCTACGGATGTGGACGATTATTCTCAAGACACAATGCTCATTCCTAATTCACTCCTTACACACAGCTAGGGGACTATACACGATAGCATTACACATTAGGCTGATAGCAGAATTTGGCCTTCGGCTTACACCTTCGTAGGCTGCTGGAGATCCAACCTTTCAGTCAGAGCTCCCACACCAACTATCTCGAGCCTTCGAATCCTGGATTCTTAAATACCCGAAGATAACAATGGCTCGTAGCCAGAGGCTACGTGCGAGCCGGTCCTAACTGGGTAGAACAATAGGACTCGCTCGTCACCCGGATGTTGGGCGCTGTGCCAACCGCCGCGTGCACACGGTGGTTAGTAGCATGCGCTCAACAGTCCTGTTAACGGCAAGGTGCACAACGGGGCGCTGACAACCGCCGCGTGCACACGGTGGTTAGTAGCATGCGCTCAACAGTCCTGTTAACGGCAAGGTGCACAACGGAGCGCTGACTCTACAGATTGAGTGTTGCCGTCCATTTAAGCTGGTTACACTATTGTATCAAAAGCTGATAAAGAGTTGATCAGTGATATCAGGAACTAATAAAATGCAATACCCGCCCCTGGTGAGATGCATCAGAAAAATGTAATACAATTACCATTCTTCTTAATGATAACAGTAGCCATATCGTCCGCTTCGTTCACTCCAATGGCGTCGATCCATGCTTCATGTAATTTCTTTGATTCCAATAGCATCACAAAATCGATGTACTGACACAAACTAGTTAGTTTGTATTTCGACACAAACTAATTGCAGTTGTTGCTCAGTGTTCGTTCATCACATTCCTCAGCACGTCTGCATTTCATTTCATATCATCCCAGTACGCAACAAACTATGATGTCATGAACAAACATCATGAGGGTAAAAAAAAAAACGTTGACGTTATTTGTTTAGGTCTTTCGCATATGTGAGAGTCATAAAATCAATTTATAGGCCTAATCGAAGGCCTATAACTTGATTTTATGACTCGCACATATGCGAAAGACCTAAACAAATAACGTCAAAGTTTTTTTTTTTACCCTCATGATGTTTGTTCATGACATCATTATCTTTCGTTTGGTCCTACTCCCATCTTTGTAGGTACTTTGGTTCGAGAGGAGTAGAGGGAAAAACACTCACGCACGCAAACACGCACATCATACGTCTTCAATTTAATGATGTAGACTAGCCATGGCGTTCGCTTTGCTCACTCCATTGACGACGATCCATGTAATTTCTTTTGATTCCAAGAGCATCACAAAATTGATGTGATGCTTATTTCGACGCATACTAATTGCAGTTGTTGCTCACAGTTCGTTCATCACATTCCTCAGCACGCCTGCAATTTACCTACATCATTGAAAACATACGATTTGTTTGTTTGCACGTTTATACGGCTTCCCCTCTAGAATTAATCCCCTACAAAGGTGAGAGATGCTGAAAGATCGAGAGAGTAAAGCGAAACACTCATTGTAAAGGTTTGGTTTACGTGGAAATCGCTCGCTTTGCTCGTTCAATCCGCGCATCTCCGTGCTTCAGAAACACAAATCTTTAACATCCTTTTATAACCAGGTCTATGATTTTGGATTGTCCATGCAATACAAAACCAATTTTAAGATCTATATGTGGTGTGTTGCAAAATACGTCTTTCTTTTAGGTTATTTACTGCATGCATTCTTTTCCAGATCATCTCAGCACGTAACTAATATCTTCAAGACTGTTTGTTTGTCACTTTTTGCATGAACAGACTATGACGTCATCAACGAACACCATGAGGGTTAAAAAAAAACACTGACTTTATTTTGTAGGGTTTTTCGCATATTTGAGGATCATAATATCAAGTTACAGCGATGAAAATAGGACTAACCAAAGCGTAATTTAATTATCTTTCGTTTGGTCCTACTCCCATCTTTGTAGGTATTTTGGTTCCAGAGGAGTAGAGGTTCAAACACGCACGCACGCACATTATACGCCTTTAATGATGTAGATTATACTAGGATGTTATCAGATTACACTGTCGACAAAATGGAGCGAAGCGTAGAAACCAGCCAACAACCCGGCAAACCTCCAAACCAGCAAACAAACAAAACAACCAGCCAACCTACCGACAACCAAGTAAACAAACAAACACACAAAGAAATCAACAAATAAACCAACAAACCACCCAAGAAACAAACCCCAAAAAAAACAGCAAACAAACGAACCAACCAACCTACCAGCCAACCGTCAATCAAGCCAACACACAAACAAATCAACAAACAAACCAACAGACAAACCAATAAACAAACGAACAGGGGTTAGGTTAGGTTTATTTAAGGACGGTAGCCTTTTGCAGGCCATCTATCCTATACACATTACAACACCAAAACGTAATACAAGTGGTAACCTACAGTGTAGCAGCGACCCTAACATAACTGCCCCACACGGAAACGTCCCGTCGCATCACAGAAAGCAGCCACTGCACGCAAACGTCCTCTGTTGCTCCTGCCAGTGTGCGGGCTCGCTCCCAGAAGCTCCAGTATGCCCTCACCCGGTGGAAGGCAGTCAGCTTGCACTGTCGTGTATCGCGGGCAGTGCAGAAGAAAGTGTTCTCTTGTCTCCTGGCTGCCACCACAGATGCAAGCTCCATCTCTACGCGACCATGCAGCAACTGATGCGTTCAATGGCGAATGGTCAACCCGTAGACGCGAAAGCAACACTGACGCACGCCTTGGTATATGGTCCAACTCTCTTGGGCGGGTGATGGAGGGGTGGATGGCAAAGAGACCCCTTCCTCGATCACTGCTAAACCAATCTTCCTCCCATGCTGCACTGGCTACTGACGTACACCAACTCCCCAAATCTTTCGGACTTACTGCTGCCTGTATAGACTGACACGGGGAGACGCGATAGTACCTGGAAAGCTCGTCAGCTGCCTCATTGCCAGGCACATTCGCGTGGCCTGGTGTCCAGCAGATGGAAATACTTTCTCCGGCTGCTTGAAGTGCATAGACAGTGGCAAGAACCTCTACAACCACCGGTGGGCACATACCCGGGGATCGCGAATGTCTGCAGAGGGAGTGCACAGCTGACTGTGAGTCTGTGTAAACCACCGCCTTCTGAGGCGCAATGTCACAGACTACTTGGAGGGAGACTGCAATTGCCATCAATTCTGCGACCAGAACGCTTGGGACTGCCGTTGCTCTGTAAAAGTTCCTGATCTTGACTGCCGGGACCCAGACCCCAAGACCACCCTCAAAACCACCACTATACGATGCGTCACAGTAGACAGACATAGCATCCATCCCGCACCTGCAAATCCTAGCCCTCCAAGATGACTTAGGCACACACGACCCCACACAGAAACATCCCAGTAAGCTTGCTAGGATGGACGGTCCTAGCACTGGCCAAGCGGAAACTACCCTGAATTGAGACCCATTTGCCATGAGGAACAGACGAGCAGCTTCACCAGCCGTCCCCAGACGAGAGAGGCAATGTTGAGGTAGGGTCGCGTACTCCGTAAGAATCCGGTGAAGGGGGTCAGGCGGGCCACGACTAACATTACGAATGTAGCACCTCAATAGGAGTGCCTTGACTCGGTGAACTATGGGCACAACTCCCGACTCTACATGGGGCGCCACTACTGGAGTAGAGCGAGAGCACCCCGTAATAATTCGCAGACAAGTATTAACCGCCGTTTGGATCCGCTGGATGCAGCTTCTCGCCGCAGTGACCAAGAAGGGTAAATGGTAGTCAACAACCGACTGGATATAAGACAGGTACACTGACCGCAGCACTGACCGACTTGCTCCCCAGTCTGAACCAGCCAACCGCAGCAGGACCCTCGAGCGAGAGACCACTGCATCCCGTACACTCATGGCCTCTGCCGACCCTGACAGCCGCCCATCCAGGCATATGCCCAAATAGCGAGCCCTCGGAGAGCTGACCACAGTCGTTCCAGCAATTAACAGGGTCACAGGCTGCATGGGTTGCCTCGAGTAAACAACCACCTGGGACTTTCCCGGAGCCAAAGCCAACCCTCTGTCCCGGAGCCACCGTTCAATCTCAACAATTACTGTCTGCATCACAGCTTCCATATCTGCCATCGTTGGGCCCACCAGCCAGACCGCCACATCGTCGGCAAAGGCGGCAATGTTCGCATGGGGCGCCACTTGCACAAGAAGACTATTCAACAGCACAGCGAAGAGTACCGGACTCAAGCAGCTACCTTGGGGCAAGCCTCGAGACGTTCGATGCTGAGTGGAGTAAACACGGCCAATCCTGGTACAGAAACACCTGTCCGTCAAAACTGCACGCAGAACAGCAATCATCTGACCAGAGACTCCTAACTCACCAAGTGCACACCACACCGCAGGGAGGAATACCCGATCGTAGGCTGCCTGGATATCCAGGAAAATTGCTAAGACAACAGAACCACCCAACCATGCCTCACGTACAGCAGTCTCCAAGAACAGCACTGCGTCTTGCGCGCTCCCCCCCTGCCGAAAACCGAATTGGGCGTGGTGGAGAACCCGCCTGTGCTCTAGGTCCCAAACAAGCCTCGAAGCCAGAAGACGCTCAAACAGTTTGTACACACACGGAAGCAACGCAATTGGTCGGTAAGTAGTAATCAAAAACTTATCGCGACCCGCCTTTGGCACGGGCACCAACACCGCCTGGCGCCATGAGCTTGGGACAGTGCCACCACCCCACACTGAGTTGAAGAACGCCAACAGGTCTCTTTTGACATCCAATGACGCCAGCCGCAGGTCCCTGTACGTGATGTGGTCTACTCCCGGGGAGCCATCCTTACACCTAGACAGCGCAGCTTCTAATTCCACCATCGTGAAAGCCGGGTCATCAAAAGCCTGAGCTGTATCTACAATCCAATCTACAGTGGGCTCAGGTACGTCATATACAGAGGCAAAGCGGTCATTCACTGCCTCTACCATAGAGACACCTTCAACGACGCTACCATCAGGGAGAGTTAGCCAAACTGGAGTCCGCCTCGGTGGCGTCAATGAAACTAGGGCCCAGGCCTCATCTGCTCGGGTACTGCGACTGAGCCGAGTAGTAATGGTTCTCCAAACATTCCTCCTAGCGGACCGAAGGACGGCCTTAGCAACACGCACACTCTGTCTGTACAGAAGCCAGCGTTCTTGAACCCTAAAGCGCTGGAACCTACGGTAAGCCTTCCTACGGTCTGCCACCGCACGACTACACTCTCGCGACCACCACAGAGGCTTGAGACTGGTGGTGGCCGCAGACTTCTTCTTACGGGGGCGAGACGCAAACAACCCAGAACAGACCGCTTGATAATCCGTTGGACCAAGGGAACCACATGGAGGGTCATTGGGCGAACAAACGAACATACCAAGAAATCAACAAATAAATCAACAAACAAACAAACAAACAAACTAACTAACAAATGATACACTGACCACAGGGCACAGGCAGTTGTTTTGAGTGTGCATTGGAGATTGCGTTGTGGCTCATCTTTTCAGTTGGTCTTTGCCTCTTATTTCTTTGTCCATTTGCTTTCGTAGCGCTGGATGGCATTGTTTCTCAATAACAGGTCCGATTTAAAATGTTTTTTTTACAAACCACCTCTAGGTGTACAGCTATTAATTTACAAAATTAAGTTTTAATTTATGTAGTCGTTATTGCGTTATGCAACAAACAAACAAACCAACAAATCAAGAAACCATCACTTCCACTGTCGACATAATGAAGCAGGCTCCGCTTACTTTTCTGTTTGGCTGGGGTGCCCCATTTTCCTTCTTCCAAACATTTATTTTCAAATTCAGAATGCTCAAACATATCTTGAAATGAGCATGTGACGTAGTTGTAATACACCTAAAACCAAAACTGGTATAAGGAAGCCGCCAAGTTTCCAAAAAGATTCGGTTGTTGAAAGTAGTTATATCATTCAACTTAGGAAAGGCCGTTAAGGTAGCTAGCTACTTAGCTAAACACATAATTATTAAAATCATATTCGTTTAAAATAATTTTTCATATGCTAAAATCATTTTAAAACATAAAATCCCCAGTTAAAAATTAACATCTTGCCTTGTACTTTCTAAACACAAGAGAGCTGCTTGGGGGCAATACCATTGGAAAGCCGGTGAAAAAACCTTAAAAATGGTGTATTCAAGCATCAAAATCGGTCGACGAGAACTAAAAATATCTTCAATTTGGTTTATTACCAACTTTAGGACACCTGTAGGACCCCTATGCGGCTAGTTTTGTAGAGCATTGCTGTGATTTTCCATTTCCATAGCAGAGCATTCTCATGTATTCCCATTGGTGACAGTCCCCCAACATTTGCAGTTTTCCCGGGATAAGAGATTTAGAGGCATGAAATATTGGGACTGGAAAAAAAACATGACGTCACCAGTACTGTTCATCTTTGTTGAAAACACAGTTAGCATTATTACTTATTCAGACAAATCAGTTTGAAAGACCACAAACGTAATACGATTTTAGAGATTCCCACTGCGGATGCGCAAAAAAAAAAATTAGTAGTGGGAATCTCGGTGATCTGACGACACACAAACAAAGAAATATTATTATCTTAGCTATATAGACTAGGACAGCACCCCGTATAGCATTGTTGTGATTTCCCGTTTGCATAAAAATACTGACTTTCCCGCCCACGCTTTCATTAGATTGTCGCCAGATTACGCAGATTCCCACTCCTGATTCTATTGAAGTCGTAGTGGGAATCAAGATAATTCTTTCGTTTGTTGAGCATTGTTGCGATTTCACAATTGCATTAAAATGCTGTGATTTCTCATTAGCAGTCGCCCAAGGTTTCATGAAATTTAGTTAAATCAGGATTAAAAGACAAAAAGGCCTAGATCCCGTGTGCATGAAAATATTGTGACGTCACCAGTACTGTGTCTCTTTGTTGAAAACACAGTTCGAATCATTACTTATACAGATAATTCCGTCATTCATTCATTATACAGGCAATTCCGTTTGACAGCGATATAAATAAACAAACATAAGAAAAAAGATTTTCGAGAATCCCACTGCGGACGCATGAATAGTAGAAATAAGAATTAAGAGTGGAAATCTCGGTAATCTGGCGACACACAAACAAACAAATATTATTTATATAGATAGATTATCTGAAAACTGCTCATGATGCCATAGTTTGATCGGGAAAACTAATCAGAAAGAAAGAAACTTCGCATGAAAAAATTTTGCATGAAAAGAAACTTTGCATGAAAAAACTACGACTTCATAAACAAACTGTGACCTCGCTGTTGTTTGGCTTCTTGGCTCTTGGCCCTTTTTTTTAGCACATTTTATCACCTTCATTCTTCCTCAATGACATGTCCGATACCGGATTTTTTTTTTCACCATCTCTAGGTGTAGCGCTATTAATCTACAAAATCTGGTTTTAATTGATCCAGTGGTTATTGCGTGATGTGATTACAAAGATCTCATTTGAGTGTATTCATTAACGGAGCTCCACTACAATTAGAATCTATATAACTAAGATCGTAATATTTGTTTGTTTGTTTGTGTGTCGCCAGATTACCGAAGTTCCCACTCCTAATTCTATTAGAGTAGCAGTGGGAATCTCGATAATCTTAATTATTTCGTTTGTTTGTGTGCCTGTCAAACGGAATTGTCTGTATACGTAATGATTCGAACTGTCTTTTCAACAAAGAGGCACAGTACTGATGACGTCATGTTTTTTCCAGTCAATATTTTCATGCTAACGGGATCTAGACCTCTATGTATCTTTACCCTGGAACTAACTAAATCTAACGAAAGCTTGGGCGACTGCTAACGGGAAATCACATGTATTTGAGTATCAGCAGTGTGAATCTCGATAATCCGTATTGTATTGACATCCGTAGTGGGAATCTCGATAATCTTTATTCTGTTGGATATTTTCATGCAAACGGGATGTAGGCTTCTGTGTCTCTTAACCTGTTTTGCAAACGGGAAATCACAACAATGCTATAACAAACCAGCCATGTACTAGGTGCTGCCCTAGTTTGTTTGTACTTTTCTTTTATTTGTAACCTCAAGGCCAGTACCGTAGCTGACAATTCTGGGACCCCCCTGCAAGAAAAAATCTGGGGCTCTGTGTTTAATGGTGGGGTGAATTCAGAAATTTTCGGTATGGCATCGGTACCAGCAATAGACTACATCATTATAATTTTGCATGAGTTATACAAAGATTATTTAAACATTTTTGCTCAGTATTTTTAGTTTTTTTTTTCTTGGAAAGGGGGGGGGGAGGTAAAGGTAAATTTTTTGCTCATCATTGCACACTTTCAATTCGAGATGATCCTACACATTTTAAATCACAGAAATAATGAATGAATTGCAAATTATTTCACTCCACAATTGCACGGTTTATACGGTTTATACTACCCACGGCTGTTTACCGTGACGTCATCATGAGTTAGTTAGCCACTGACGAACGAGAAGAGCGGATCTTTGGCCATCTGATTGGACTATCACAGTCACGTGATATGTGCGTCACGGCAAACAGCCATGGCGCGTGGTTAGTTAGCCGTCCAACGACGTGGCGTTTCGACAGAAATGAGAAACTCCGTTATAGGTAGAAATCGTCCGACACGATTGCCTCAAAAGTTGTTAATCATTGTTTTAACTGTAACAATAATTTCATTATTTTCTTTTTCAAGTTGCTAGCTTTTTTTGGTTTTGCTGGCCAGCTCAAGAAGATATTTTGTTATGACTCGTAAGAGGAATCCTCTGACGCTGCAGTCAGCTTGGGAAACAGACATGAAAATCAACCTCTTCATTTTGTAGTGAAGAGAATGGAGGTGGACATTTTATTTTTAATGCGTACAACTAAAAATGACTGCTGGCAATTGAATGAAAACACGCAGGTTTTGAGTTGGTCAATCAAGCTGTGTATTTGGTTCGACCTAACAGCTTTTCTGCCTAATTGTTTAGAAAATTCGGCAATTAAAAGTGAAATTTTTTCTTCTACAAGCTTGGGAATCTGGGGCCCTCATTTGGGCGCCCCCCTCCCCGCCTTGCGGGGTCTGCGGGGGCTACACCTACGGCCCTGCTTAAGGCGCGAAATTTAGCCCTGGTCCCATTCCCCCCTGCAGGGCCGAAGCGACTGGGGGGGGGGGGGACCGCATACAGTTGGCAAATTCGAGTTGTCGAGTTGGCAAACTCGGATAAATTTTCACTGCAAATTCCCGTTTCCACGAGTACTGGTTAATTATTATCATCATTCGGTCGACAGTCAAGTTTAAAATACATTTTTTTTCCATCAGTTTTCGCAACACTTCTATGTAGCGTGGGAGTAACTGAAACGCTGCCCCTGATCATTTTTCTGGTTGCTTCACTGCAGCTCTCCTCACATCCACGTGGGAAAAAAGAAGCTCTGCGAAAATCTGCGGAGTAGGCGAAATTGAAAATTGATTTAGCCATTTTGTTTGCTATGTCACCACCATGATTTAAAAGTATCATAGATAATGTAGAAAATAAAAATAAAATGTACAAAACTGTATCCCCACCGAGTTTGAAGTCGTTAACAATTAACTTCGGAAAAATATCACACAGTTGGCAAAAGTAAAAATTGAGTTGCCTATTTTACATCTCATAGTTCTTCTTCTGTTAGACAGTGCCGCTCAGAAGGGGTTTCAGCGTGAAGCAACTCGTAACTGGTATTTTAGGAGGGTAGAAAATTACTGAAGTATTGATATACCAAAACACAACATCACTGCCAGGATTTAAAATGTTTCTTAGGTAAAGCAGAAACATCAACAAACGCAGCATCTGCTAAGTTATCGCGGTCTGAAGTTGTGATATCGAATAAAATGTAAAAAATTAATGCAGAGTTGCCCATTTGATTTACTAGTTCGTCTTCCAACCCATCAGTGCCTTGGTTTTAGTTAAAACAGAAAGTGAACTAAAGCCTTACTTCATGAAAACTGATTGGTACAGTTGGCAAAATCAAAAACCGAGTTGGAAAAATTGATTCAACTGTTTGATTTTCTGTTGTCCTTTTTCTGTTAACCTATCGCCACTAAATTAAAACTTGTATTAATGCAAAAACAACTGCATTTTCCATATCGAACTTGTTAATAATTTAAAACAATTTCGAATTGCGAAGGTCCAAAATTTCACGAGTTCATAAGATATTTAAGGACCAAAGCGACCTAAAGGCCAGGAAATGAAGGCAAAAATAACCCTAAAAGACCGGTAATTATTTATCGTCGGGGGAGGCCGGAGGAAAGGGGGAGTTTTTGGACTCTCTCAAGGGGGAGGGGGTGATAAATTGTCCAGATCCCGTCAAAAGGGGAGCGGTCAAAAACACACTGCCCAAATGGAAGAAAAACGACCTCAAAAATGGCACTATTGGCAGCCAAAATTTCCAAAAACGGCTCAAGTTCTGGGGGGGCAAGCTCCCCAGCCCCCATGCTATGAGTATTACAAGGTTTGAAGTTATTAGTACCATTACTGCAAGTATAGGTTTTATTTAGTATAGCATCAAATGTGGAAGCTTTTCTCCAATGGCACCTTAAGTTGTTTTGGACAAAACTGAGGTAAAAAGTTTCGCCATTTCTTTCGTTATTCGACGATCTCTTATTTTAAAACTGGAGTATGTTTTTGTTTTAAAATGTGAAAGTTTATTTTACAATAATACCCCTGTAGGCCTAGTTGTTTGGGATAAAACTGAGAAAAAGATTTCATTATATTTCACCTTTCGATAATCCATTTTTAAAAAATTGGCTGCATCCCTCACCCTTCCCCTGCTGCCATGCTTGCACACAGGAGTCATCGTCATTCATTTTAGCCTAAAGGTCCAAAATGTACAATTAAGCCAACCCCCAATCGTCAATGGCCAGGTGGCCTGTTTATATAATTTTAAACTAAACTCGGTTTAATTTTATTTGGAAAAAACATATCTAAAAAAACATGATAGGTCACAATAAATTTTTTACAAAACCTGCCATCCTAAAGAATGAATTTAAAAACATCACCAAAATTTACTTGACAATTTGTTAATTTTGTGTTCACCGGAGGCCAGAAACAAGCACTAATATAGCGTAAAATGCTTCAGCTTCCGGGGCTCTGCCCGGACTCCGCTGGGGGAACTTACAGCGCTCCCCCAGGCCCCCTAGCTGAGTTTGCCGGAGTCCCTAAAAGGTACTTTACTCGGAACACTACTGTCATTTTACTTAACCAGTTGGCAAAATCATAAGATGAGTTGGCAAAATGAGAGTCTCCCCCCCCCCCCCAACCAAGTACACTTCGCTACGGCCATGCCCCCCTGTTTTTCAAGCGTGTGTTATTATCCATGTTTAATTTACGATTCACACATACCTTTTTTTTTAGTTTTGACATATAGTGGGCTGCACGTAGGCTAATACGTCTGAAATCAGTAATAGTCACCAAATGAACTATTTATTATTAGCACATAAGAGGTTCGAAAGGGTTGCATTAAAATATACTTATAATTTCTATCACAGTGCTACCAAAGAATTCTGTCTTCATGTTTGAATTGCTGGAGATTAAATTCCGTAAAAGATACTAAAAAGAGGGGAAGGAGCGTGTGTGTGTGTGTGTGTGTGTGTGTGTGTGTGTGTGTGTGTGCGTAGAAGGGAGGGGTGGGGGAAAGGGCAACGGAGTCGAGCTAAAAAAAACTTCCGCGCGACGGAATTTTACATTTTCAACGTCATGGTGCTGTTGTTTCCATACAGACGGTTGAATTGCGTGGGTTGATAATAGTCTTATTGATTCATGGATTGCTTTACTTGCTTACTTGAGCGAATAATCTGGAACTTGTGGCTTTTGCGCTGGCCCTCGATCCATTAGTGAAAGTGCTATTTCTAGTCAGTTTCTCTCTCCCGTCATGTCCACTTTCGCCATGTCATCACACTTCTCGAGAAATGGGGGATGGGGACTCGTGAGGGTTTGTTGGCATGGTAACCAGTCGGTACCTTAGTAAGGTTAATTTTTCCAGTTGTATTTCCCACACTTTGAAGATCGTAGATAAGTAGTGGACCATTCTTTACACTTATTACTGTCATTGAAATTGAAATGGCCAACAACCTAATCTGTCGAAAATAAAATTTGTTATGCATTCCTGCCAAAGGTTAAAGGACAAATTTGAAAATTGCTTTCTACGTAATTGTTATACTCCCGTTTAACGTGTGAGATCGTGTTGACTACCTTGGCGTTTGACATCATGACTTAAAATGGCGGGATTCCTCACCGCGTTTTGTTTTGGACAGATATAAAAAAAATTGCCGTTTTTTTTATGCGGTTCATTAATGCTAGTTCGTGGCTCAGTTTTTTTAATTCGTTTTAATTTTTCGTATTTAATTTTTTTGTTTATTTTCGGTTCAGTAGGCCTACTTTAAACAAATACTCGCCTCGTGCAAGCTTAATTCAGAATTGTTTTCCGTCTTGTTTTCCTACTTTAAACAAAACAAATGAAGAGAAAGGAAGCTGCAGTTAGACAACTAAACTCGACCCGTCGTAACATGGTGCTTACTAATAGCACAATTTCTTGCTTGTGCAAGTCGAGCGTAGATGAACCCGCGTGGGGATGTCTTTCCCATGGCATGGTGGTACGAAAAAACAAGGGTCATGCCTTGCCCTTGTTTACATAAAATTCCTAAATACGCTGCAGAAATGTAGAAAGTGGAGGCTTGTGAGGTGTATGTTTTTGAATATGCTAACAACCATAACGTATTCCGAAAAAAAACTTTACAAAAAGTCGTAGTGACACAGGAGTACTTCAGAGTCGAAAGGTTTTACCGTTATCATGTTACTACGTATCTTCAAATAGGGATAGGATTGCTGTTTAAAAACCTGACACTTTATCAGCCTTGTTCGAAAGTTTGCATTCCTACCTTTCGTGCAAGCCTAGTACTTACAGCCATTGTCCTTGTAAGTATAACCTGCGGCTTACACAAATATTTGAAGGAAACAAATTTCATATTTCACTGCTGTCACATAGCTAAGCATTTTAAACGTGAGTAGAATGGCCCTACTTTTAAAAAGATACAGAATTGTTAGCCTTGTTAGAAAGATTTCATTCTTCTTTTCATACAAGTTTAGTTATTACCATTACCAATATTATGTTAATTAGTGTACTCACAGGAGTATCCTGAAGTTGAAAGTATAACATACGTTAATAGTATTATAATGTATCTAGGGCTTCATCAAACGGATGTTTGGTGACACTGTTTAATATACAAAAAAAATTAGTCTTCTCGGAAAGAATTCGTTCTGCATTTCAAAAAAGCAGTTAGAGCTATTTAAATTAATTAGACGGCTCGCTAGAGTATTTTAAATCTAAACATTTCTGCACATTTTCAAGGTTATCACGTACCTAGAGTTGTTTTTAAATACGAGTTGGATGCTTCCATTTAAGATGCAGCAATATTTGTAGGACTAATTTAGGCCTACGTGAGGGAACAGGTTGATGACTTAGGGTTAAGATTAAGCCTAAAGGCCCTAGGCCTATTTTGCTGGGACTTAGAAAAAAGATGGTTTAGTTTTAGAGTGTCTTGTCTTTGGGGATCAATTGTCACTAATCAATCAAAATCTGCCATTTTGAGCTGCTGTGTGTGGGTCCCAAAAATGAACCTAATTCCTCCTTAAACTTTTAAGTCGTTTTAAGGACAGGGGCCATAGCGTCTTCGCCGTATAGCTAGCGAAGTTCGAGCTGATAGTTTTAATCCAACCCCCAACCGTTTAGTTTAAGTTCAGTATAATGGCATGTCTCCCACTTTGCTATTTTCTCTAAGTTGATAAAGGAATCGTTGGTTCATTAAAGTCTGACGGGCTACAGCCATTTAATTTTATTTAATTCGCCTTCACTAGTATTTTAATTGGTAAAGTACTGTACAGCACAATTTTCATGTAGTTATGAATTACAAGGGTAGAATGGCACTTATTCTTATTAACCTTGTTGGAAAGAGTAAATATTTATCCTGTCAAACAAGACCTGTTATGCCAGAGAAGTCAGGAATTCACTTGAGTACTTAAAAATACAACAAATTTTTGTTGTAATTACGCAAGTATTTAGCATTTGGAACGAATTTGGAAGGAATGACTTCTTTCCAATAAGACTTCTTACCATCAACTTTTATGACCTCAGAATACGCCTGGTAGTTTTCTAATTAATCAGACATTAAAAAATTATAACAAAATTAGTATTTGAATTTATATGTTGATTAAAGGGAGATTGCCACCAATGACAAGCTGCAGCATCTATAGCCATTAACTGCTATCTAGTTCGTTCTAGCCCTTACTTTCAACAAGCGAAGGAACACACGAAATAAATTTATTTTCATGCAACAAACAAGCGACTTGCCTCCTTCACTATACAGTGTAAAGTTTATGCGTGTACTTCCAGTCCAGGAAGCGAGCGGTAAAGTTAAGACATCACGTGCGTTTTTTTTCTATAAATGGACCGTTTTGAAACGCAGATTTTGAACCGCTAGATGGGCTTCATCTGGGGACAGTGGTATCGTTGACCTTGATCGCTTGCTTCCTGGTGCACGTGGACACACTAATCTTCCATTCAATAATAAGGAGACACGCGGCTTGTTTATTGTGTAAAAATAAATTTCTTTGCTCATTCCTTCGCTTGTTGAAATCAAGTACTGCATAGAACTAAATAATGGTAAACGGTGCTAGATGCTGTTTCCTGTCATTCGGAGAATAGGCACCTTTAAGCGAAGTGGCTGTAGGGCTTCTCGGGAAGGAAAGTGAGAACAAAAATACCACATCTTTAAGTGGGGTCCACCTAATAAACGTTTCGCGATTCTTTGCTACACAACAACCGTGAACAAAACCACATTTTTCAAAATTCAAATTGCTCTGGTGGATCACTGATGGCTATAACTAAACATGTATGAAAAGGTAAGAATGAATTTTTCCATCGAGGTTAATAACAATACAGCGGTTACCGTCCACCCATTTAAAGACGGTAATTGTCACCATATGCAGTAATGATGAAAATATTCTTGTGTATCAGTTAATTAACGTTATGTCTATAACTAGGCATATATGTATATTTTTTTTAAATAAGATGGCGCCGTTTGGGTCTACGTCCTCCTATTTGAAGACTCCGTAATTACATGACAGTGCAGGAAATGTGTACTAATCTATAAACAACAGTTGGGAAGTATTCTTGCGAGCAAGGGCAATCAAGCTTCCGTATCTTAAATAGGGGCCATCTTACTCCTATTTAAAGATGCCTAGATGCATGACAACACTGGAAATGTGTGTGAAGAATTTTTCGACTTCGTAACGCTTCTGTGACCACAGCCTTTTTTTGAGGAGCGGAGCGAGCGAAGCGAGCATAGCGTAGCCTATAACGGACACTGAATTGCAAAATGATGGTCGGTTGGTTGCACTTTTGTAGTCTGGGTGGAGCCCAAACTAAAGGTCAGATTGCTATCAAATTTGCTACATAGCTTGATAGCCCAAAAAGTATTGCTGATCTGGAATTTGCTGTAAATTGATACATTATAATCCACGAAATTACGATTTTTCTAATTTATCGTTCTAACACTCGCTATTGTACATTTGTAATCCTGAGTGGTTAAGGAATTCCAACGAAGCATACACTATGATAATCAAGTGAAATATTAAAAACCGCCAAAATAAATCATCGTTGCTTCCTTACAGCTAAAAAACTTTTTCCACGTAACTCAACGAAATGATAACATTTGATTATCACATTTCAACCATTTGAGAAAGGCAGGCAAATAGAAAACACAAGAGGATTCGTTAACGACTTACATGTGTTTCATGTGAAAAGCAATGCTTGGAGGAATTCACCCAACAAACCAAGCGATCGAACCTGGTGTTTACACTATCAACGGGAATCCCAAATATGAAACCGAAAATCGCCGCAGCATCAGGAAACTTTATACAGACATACGCCAGGCGAGCGTGTACAACGCAACACAGAATAATACGATGGCTTCGTATAATAATTTTAAAATTCCTGTGTTTCTATAGAAACTGCGATTCACAGGTCCGTGCGCACCCTGCGAGCGGCGCTATTCACGAATGTAACTCTCAATCCTGTCAAGATACCTATATTTAAAAGACTTAACGCTCGGTTTCACGTAGCATGCTAGACGCGTCGTCCAAGCGTTGCGCTGAACTGAAAGCACGAAGAACGAAAAACCCCAATCGTAGTATTGATCATATCAAAAACCAAAACTGGTAAAAGGGGCCGCCAAGTTCCGAATGGTTCGGCCCTTCACAGGAGTGATATCAACACACCAAAACATTCGCCAAGTTAATCGCACCGCTTAATAGTTCGAATGTTAAATGAAAACTAGAACATTGCTACTTTGGACTTTGGGTAGCAATGTTCAAGTTTTCATTTAACGTCCAAAGTATTATTCGGTGCGATTAAGTTGGCGAATGTTTTGGTGTGTTGATATCACTCCTTTCAAGGGCCGAACCATTCGGAATTGGCGGCCCCTTTTACCAGTTTTGGTTTTTGATATGATATCAGTCCTTTTTTTTAAATTGTACATTAGACTCAACTCTACTACCGTGCAGATGTGTAATAAAGTGGCACGTCAACAAGAAATTGGTTTTCCACAATTTGATACGACCTTTTGCCTATAGGCCGAACCATTCTCAACTTGGTCACCTCTATATAGGTTTTTGGTTTCGTTTTAATTTAATTGTAATTTGTTTATTTCGTTAGTTTTGGTGTGTTGATATCACTCCTCTGAAGGGCCGAACCACTCTCAACTTGGTGACCTCTTCACCAGGTTTTAGCTTTGTTTATTTTGCTTTGTTTTTAGAGTTGGTTTATTTTTCGTGAACTGGGCGTGAATATAATTTCTTCGGCAACGTTGTTTAGATTTATCGTGCTACACTAGTGTGTCTAGGCACGCACGTCAGTATACACGTTGTCTTTGTCCGAACTTTGGCTGTCCAATGAGAGACGATGCCGACAATACTAACAATGGTTATAACAATATTTTCGTACTTAAGCGCCATCCTACACCATCCTCGTTACACCCCTAGGCTCCAAACCATAAAAAGGTACGCAGTTCGTATCGTACTGCAGCCATTCGTTCAATTTCATAGCTGGAAGCCTTCCCGTTGCTATAGCTAGCTTGTTACACATTTACAATTTTAATGAGGGTCAGATTTTGCATTGAAAGCAGCTTAGCTGGTATTCCTACACGAGTTAATTTTTGTCAGGTGAGTCATTGCTCTTGATTTCAACACAATTTAAGCGTTTCTACCGCATTATTATTTTTATCCAAGTACCTGAAATGTGCTCAACTCTGCTTCAGGATATTAGACACTGACGCTATGGCGTCGCGCTACAATGGTTTACAACCTCGACAATTGAATTGATGTGATGTTTGTTGTGATGATTGTTGCCTAACTTGGCGCGACACACTAACGTGTGTTTAGATTAGTGTTAGCGGGATGCACAAAAACGTGATATTTTCTCATTAATAGATTTACCGGTGTTGCAGCGCTAAACGAAGATTATTTTACGGTAATATTGACTATTCTTGAAGTCTTTGGACGATTTACTGCTACGTCAAAGGATCGTTTAACACATTTTTAATGAGAATTGAAAACGCCGTAGCGTATCATACAGTACAATACACACGTACCTTGGTTGCTCCTCTGCTTGAAATTCATGAAATTAAACCTCCGGAGGCTTTTTTTTGTCGTCGAGTGAACAAAGTGGTACGAGGTGCGAATGGCTTGGAGGCCTTATCGGCTCAATAAAATATCAATCAATCAATCAAGAGGTACGTAGCATGAAGCCATTGTTGTTAAACTTTAATAATTTGGTGTCAATGCAGTGTTTTAAGTTTAAAATCCGCGTATCGCGTGTCACACGTACCTTTCACAGTTCAGTCCGCATGTTAGAGCAGTTCATTTTTGGGGTGTAAGTAGCGCGTCTGGTGGCAGAATCGGTGGCTAACTAGGTGACGCGTCGAATTTCTAACGTTAAGCCTTTACATCCAGGTATCCTTGATCCTGTGTAGCATGAATGAATAGGCTTAAAGTGGTACTATCGCCGATTGAAAGCAGACGAAATCTGACATCTAGCTGTTGCTTGCACCAAGCGATGGAATGCATAACGGCATTTCTTTTAACGAAACAAACAAGCCACGACATCCTTAATTATTGAGTGAAAATTTGTTTGTCTTCGAGCACCTGGGAGCAAGCTATAAAAATTAGCAATATCTTTGTCGCTAAAAATTGGGCCTAAAAATTCTGAACGCTTTAGAATTATTTAAATGCTATCTTCACACCCAAGCAAACATCGTTTGACCTACTTCCAACTTTAAAAAAATTAGCATTCGCAGATGTATGTGCCAGAGGTGTGCGGTTCAACATTGTCGTTGGAGGCAGCAAAAGGGAACCGCGGATCTATTGAATCTTTTGATTATTGTCAAGTACTGTCGTTATTGACGATTGTTTGGCTTTTAGTTAAATGCTTTACTATTATCTAGACGCACGCTAGTGTGTCGCGCCAAGTTAGGCAACAATCATCACAACAAACATCACTTATATCTTGAAGCATAGTTGGGCACATTTCAGGTACTAGGGGAAAAAATAATAATGCGGTACAAAAGCTTAAATTGTGTTGAAATCTAGAGCAATAACCCACCTGACAAAAATTAACTCGTGTAGGAATGCCAGCTAAGCTGCTTTCAATGCAAAATCTGAGTCTCAATAACGTTGTAAATGTGTTAGCTACCTAGCTAGCTAATTCGATCATCCCCATGTTAAATCCCATAGGGTGATTATTCATCGGTACCGAGATAACGGGGAGGCTTCCAGCTATGAAATTAGACGAATGGGTGCAGTACAATACAAACTGCATACCTTCTATGGTTTGTAGCCTAGGGGTACGAAAATATTGTTATAACCATTGTTAATATTGTCGGCATCGACTCACATTGGACGGCCAAAGTTCGGACAATGAGAACGTGGATACTGACGTACGTGCCTAGACACACACTAGTGCATCACGACAAATCTAAACAACGTTGCAAAGAAATTTTATTCACGTACAATTCACGAAAGATAAACCAACTGTAAAAACAAAGCAAAATAAACAAAACCAAAAACTGGTAAAGAGGCCACTAAGTTGAGAGTGGTTCGGCCCTTGAAAGGAGTGATATCAACACACCAAAACTAACTAAATATTGTAATACAAATTACAACAAAATTAAAACCAAACCAAAAACCCACAACAGAGGTGACTAAGTTGAGAATGGTTCGGCGTATAGGTAAAAGTTAGTAGCAAATTGTTGAAAACCAATTTCTTGTTGACGTGGCACTTTTTTAGTACACATCTGCACAGCAGTGGAGTTGAGCCAATACACAATTAAAAAAAAAGGAGGGATATCATATCAAAAACCAAAACTGGTAAAAGGGGCCGCCAAGTTCCGAATGGTTCGGCCCCTCAAAGGAGTGATACCAACACACCAAAACATTCGCTAACTTAATCGCACCGAATAATACTTCGGACGTTAAATGAAAACTTGAACATTGCTACCGAAAGTAGTACTGTTCTAGTTTTCATTTAACCTTCGAACTATTAAACGGTGCGATTAACTTGACGAATGTTTTGGTGTG
>JAHWFP010059183.1:70208-85792 GCA_023313725.1 Lithobius niger
GTGTTGATATCACTCCTTTGAAGGGCCGAACCATTCGGAACTTGGCGGCCCCTTTTACCAGTTTTCGTTTTTGATATGTTATTTTAACTCCAGGAAAGATACTCTGCAGTCATTATAAAAAATGCAAGTATTATTGGCGGTGGCACGCTCTTTGCTAGCTTAACCACGGCGGCTAACTTGGCATTTTAACATTATAGATGGCGGTGATGGTAGAAAAGGCTGCAAATAAAGAAACAGTAAACTAAATGTGGGAGCAAACGAAAGCGTCTTAAATTTAATATGAAACGTAGCTTAGGCCTAAAAAAAATACTAAAATCTGAAAAAGACCAGCAAAGAGCTTCTCATCAAACGACAAAAAGCAGAAACGTAGCAAACCGAATATTGCACCCAGGTTTTAAAGGAACCTTAGCAAGTAACAAAGTCATTAGAATGAGGAAAGCGTACAAATTAAAAATTAGTTTTTATCCGCTCCGCCTACAATACGCCCAAAGCCTGTTTCCTAGTTTTACACTTTGCGGTACCCCAAAACACTTCGCGGTTCAACATTCCCAAAAACATAGAAATGCTCGTCTCATAAACCTGCATTTGTATTTTGTGAAAACTGAAGATGAAAATGAAGCTTATTTAGAAGTTTTCCGGGAACAAGACTGGTACCCAAGTTTTGCCATTTACGTATACAATGGAAAACGATTTGGGTGTAGTTACGTTTAACTAGATGGCAAGAAATTACTACGTTTTGTTAGTATGGTCATCGTCGATTTAAAATGTTTCCTTGTCAATCAGTTGCTTTTTAGTTCTTCGATTTTAATTGGCGTTGTATACTTTAGACCGACATTGGTGTCTTCCAGGATCAAATTGAGATAATCTGTAAATGATAGTTACCTTGCTGTGCGGAAAGTAAGGGACCGTTCATTATTTACAAACGGGGGTGGGCTGGCGGATTGTCGTCGTCAGTATGAAAAAAATTCATGACCCCCCCCCCCCCTTTAGGATTATTGTATTTTTTCGCCCCCCCCCCCCCCCCCCCATAAAACAAACTTGTAGGCCTATTACAATTTTCATGAAGTGAGTGTACGAAACGTACTGGCCTACTTTAATACCTTTTGGAATGTGCTGAGCTAAATAAATGTATTACATTAACATTATATAAGTTGCTGTGCACTTACTCTCTCGATTTTTTTTCCTGACCCCACCTCCCTCCTGATAGAACCTTTAACAAAATTGTAGGGGGCGGCGGGGGGGGGTATGAAAAGAAAAATGACCCCCCCCCCCTCATTTTCCCCGGCCCACCCTCGTTCATAAATAATGAACGGTCCCTAAAAGCCATTATTTTGTCACTAAATCTAGTATTTTCTTGTAAAGCAAGGTTTAGTAAAATTGAAAGACAAACAAGCTTGCCAGGTAAACATAAACCATGTATGAAGCCATTGTCGTTGACGTAGGATGACAGGAAATTAAAGCCTGTGTTTTTAAAGTATTCTGTTTGTGCTCCTACGTCAACGGGATAAATGTCATCATGATTCAAGATTTAGTATTTCGTGTAACGTTGTATCCACTTTTAGTGCGCTCTATCATTGCTGTTCAGTTTATGATACTTCCATTGGGCGCACGGCAACTCCTAAGATTTTATTATGGTGTGCTTTCTAGAAATTGGTGTTTACCATCATCTTGAGGCGAGATAAAGGACATGACCTAATCGTTATTGCTCCATTGATTTGCCTCCAAGGTGGTTACAACATCAGCTGTTCCTGGATATGAAGATACAAATAAGCCACTTCGTGCCTTTCAAATAAGAAAGGCATTGAAACCATCTGGAGTAACAAATAACGGGCCAATAAAAAGTTAAATTGTGTTTGCAAAGAATCATGGCATGTCCCGTTGGCCTTTGAATCAAAGGAGATAAGTACAGGGGCGGACTGACAGCAAAAAGGTCTACCGGCCATTGGCAGTTAAGGACTCCCCTCATCACTTGTCCTTCCCCCCCCCCCCAAAAAAAAAAGGACTAACTGGGACATTATATTGGGGTGTTCAAACTTATAAAAAAAAAACTATCTTTTTATTATTCACTTTCACTGATTAGCGATTATAAGTAATGAACCAAAAAAAATTGTCACCAGAATACATCAACTATTGTTAAGGTCAGGTAGTTTCTTCCCAATATCCTTAAATCCCTATCCCAATTCTGTGGCAAGCCAATCCGTGCATGCCACGTGAGTAATAACC
Organism: Lithobius niger; assembly: GCA_023313725.1. Lineage (NCBI taxonomy): Eukaryota > Metazoa > Arthropoda > Chilopoda > Lithobiomorpha > Lithobiidae > Lithobius > Lithobius niger. The sequence continues at coordinate 72,432 of JAHWFP010059183.1, forward strand.
CTCTGTAGGGAGGAAGAGATTAGTGAAACCATGGGCATCTGAGCAAAAATGCGTAAAAAACAAAGACGGTACAGTATATTTAATCGTTTATAAATTTTCGCTGAGTCTGTCGGATTTATATTGCGTCTTTGTAGGCGCATTCCTGAAAATTAATTTAGTTATTTATTTATTTATTTTCAAGTCAATTGTTAGTTTCCAAAAGGAATTCAATAATTGTAAATATATTCGCAGGACCCGTGCATGCTGCACAGTGGAATGAGTCTCCCGGTCTTAGCCTCCCCCCGGTGTTTCGTCATCTTAGGAAAGTAAATCGCGTATGCAATATTTCATTCATTAGCAGACTGATCCTTCCATTTTACTCGCCCCTCCTCCTTTTGACCCTAACCCCCCCTTCCCTGCCCCCTTCTGCAAGTTAATCTCCGTGATTGTCTGCCAGTGTTAGCCTCCCCTGGTGTTTGGTCTTCTTAGGAAAGTAGATCGCGTATGCAATATTTCATAGACTGATTGTTCAATTTTACTCGCCCCGCCGCTTCCTCTCGTCCTCTTCTTTTCTCCCCCCCTCCCCCCTCCAGGGCCGTGCTACCAGGGGGGGGGGGGGGGCTGCCCTCCCAAAAAAAAATGTTCGAGGGGGCGTAAAAACGATACTTGAAATAACGTAAAAAGTATGAACTTTCCTTCTCCAAAAATATTTTTTTTAATGGCGTGTCCATTTTTATTACCACACAACGGTTTTTTGCGGAAACCACAAGCTATTCCTTTTATTGAATAAATAATTAATCGGATTAATTTGAAGTGCAAAAATAGCCAACCAATTAAGACAGCTACGACGACGGACAGAAGATACCACTGTGCAGCGAAGCCCAACCTAGTAGAGCCACTGCGATGGAGCCTCAAGCATCGTTGTATCTTGGACTTAAATACTATCACACTGCATGGTTGTATTAATCCAAAATCCTGCTTTGGTTTTAGCTACCTTCCCTGATGAAAGCAGCGGTGACATGTTTTCCTTTTTGGCAGACAGCATTAAAAAAGAACGCTGCAAAAACTACCGAAAACAAATGAGTCTTAACGTCTGCGTCTTAACGTGGAAAAAAAATATGAAACCATTTCTTTCTCGCTTTTTGGGAGAGGGTTGATGTGATGGCGGCAGTTACACTATTTTTATAAAGAAAACTAGAATTTCCGATTACTTGTTTATAACCCAGAGAACTTAACAATTGTACCGAATTTGAAGTCATTTTGCAAGTATGAGACCGGTCTTGGAGAAGTCGTTGGTGGCCAGTAGTGGCGCCAGCCAACTCCTGGTAGGGGAGAGGGGGGGAAGGGGCAATGATTCCCCGACGGGAAGGGGGGGGGGGGCAAATAATATTAACATTTTTTTTATTGAAATATGACCCACTTTATCAGGGGTACGGCGAAATCAGCTTGGGGGTCTGGGGGAGCGCTGTAAGCTTTCCCAGCGGGGTCCGGGGCACAGCCCCGGAAGCCGACGCATTTTACGTTATCTGAGGGCCTATTTTCGGCTTCCCGGAACACGTTTGCAGCACATTGTTAAGCAAATTTTGGACGTTTTTCGTAAAAATCATGAGAGGTCGTAAAAACCTCATTGTGACAAAAAATTCTGTTTTTATTTTATATATTTTATTTACAAATTAAATTAATTGGTGAATTTAAAGTTAAAAAAAAATTAATTTAACGTTAACAAACACGTATAATTTAGGTTTGAAAAGTATTGTTGCTTACTTTTCAAATGGCGGAGTATTCAGATGACGTTCCGGAATTAACTGAGAATTAGTTTTAAATCACCGTGGCGATGGGCTAAGAGGAAAAGAGCTACTAGCAAATTAAACCGCCAACTATTCTTCAATTTTAATTCTTTGCTCGGTTTTTATAGAATTAATTGTTATCCGACTTCAACTGACGAAAACTTGGAAGGAAAGCTTTTTCTGTACAAATTTAGCTGACGTTTCGGCTATAACTATAGCAAGCACACACAGGTGGTATAAGGCCATTTGTGAACACAGTGAATTTTTTTTTAGTTCTGTATTGGTTAGACGCTGAAGTTGAGTTTGCGTCCTCTTGGTTGGGAGGCCGGGACTCTTGACCATTGGGCTGCTATTGCTCCGTTTGTTTGGGGTGTGTTTGACCCCTCACAAACTTCGCTTTGTGCGTTGGGCTTTTAAAATCGGGCCTTCTCCCTTTAGAGATAACTGGTTAGGCATTGGCATCCCAAACGTGTCTCATAACTAAGATGTCTGTTAAATCATGGCGTTGACGGTCTAAGGCAGCAAATCAATTTTCAGTTTAGCCACTTGTACACGATTTTCGCTCGGTTCATTGGTATCATGAATTCAAGCTAGAGTCCTTAACAAGTTTAGCTTTATACATACTTAGTTAACTTTTCTGCATTAACTAAGACAACTGCATTAACTAAGACAATATTATGGAGGTGATGAGGTAGCAACAGTAGGACTACTGGCAAACAAAACGGCAACTGTAGTTTGACCTATTTTCCCCAACATTTTTACGAATTTTATGTCGTCATGTAGATTTCGTCTTTCGGCTGTTCCCCGACGACAATCTCGGTTACTCCCCGACCGGGGGGGGGGGGGGCAAGGCTTCTCGCTCCCCCTGTGGTGCCACCCCTGTTGGTGGCAAGCGTCAACCCCCCTTCCCCTTTTTCCCTTACCAATATACCAATACTCGCACGTACTCACCGCGACATTGTCCTGAATCAATTAAGGTTCAAATCTAGATTCGAAGTTAGCCACCAGCGACGAACTGATATACCCCTCAGGCTGGGAAGAATTATTTTGTAACTTACAACTGGATTAAAAGTGATGGTCACCCTATAGGTTTTTTTTTCAGTAGCCGCCTGCTAAAGCAAATTTCAAAATTTCGTGTAATATTTTTTTCTAATTTACGAATGACTATTAAACATAAATAACCCAGCAAAATAGTACTTCGTTTCAGACCCTTGTTGATGCCTGTATTTAGAGTTAAAATAAAAAAATAAATAAAAAATAAAGAAACTGATTGTTCCAATGAAGCATTTTCAAGTGGGATAATTAATAATTCATACTAATTCATAGTGGGACAGCCGACAGCTAGCTACCGATGCGGCACTGGGCGCGTTGATCGGCTCTCAACATACATCCAAATTTGACCGGTAAATTCAAAAAAAATAGCTATGGATTTCGTAAAGAACAATGTTCGGTGAGTCGTTTGAGGTCATTCCTGTAAAAATTGAGTGGTTACAAGTCATTATATCGAACGTTAAAAATCTGAATCGACACACGAAAAATTGCGACGAAATTCCCAAGTGAAAGTGAAGCCCACTCGCAAGTGACGTCATGCGTGGCAAACATGGAGATTCGCAAATGACGTCATTTGAGAAATTTCGCAAGTGACATCTCATAAGACAATTCGCGCATGATAATTTTAACTTTTTCATAAGTGACGTTGATATTCTGTAAAAAATACGTCTAAGCTCTATAACTTCGTAATTCTTGGAACATTCTGCACTTAATTTTCGCCCTTTACTGATACTGAATCGAATATTGACAGCAACTCTCCTGTGCGGCATACTAGCTTACACATTCTTCCAAAATCTAAAAAAAAAAAAAAAATAAAATAAACAATGTTACAGTACGTAAGCAAAACAAAATCATGAAGACGGCAAAGACTGCAACTTCAATGTCACAAAAAAATTGATGAAATATCATGATAAATCACTGGGAAACCCAACACGGGAAATTATATCAGCCAAAATGGCATCAACTCCAATTTCTATGTCGTATTCAACGTTTCCTGATAATCTCACAACAGAATTGATGCCAAGTGCCTCTCTAAACTTTTCCATTGATAGTCTTTGCTTGTCGGAACCAACTGAGGACTCGCTTCTTGATAAAACTGCACTAAATACTGAGAAAACCAGCATCGAACAAAATAAGACCACTGTTGCCAATCTCGAGACGACTGTGATAAACATGCAAAATGATTTAGCACACATCAAAAGGATTATCTCTATTGATAGACTTGAACATGAATTTGATTTAAATGTAAATAACTCGCTAAACACTCTTAGTGCTGTGGTTTCTGAGTCCCTTACAAGTAATATAAATAAGACAGAACGCAAATCGAACATCGAAGTCTGAAGATTTAGATTTCTCTTCACGGAACAAAGACAGCAAATTGCTTCCTAGTATGAAGTCTGAAGATATAAATGTAAGGATTTCTGTTTTCATGAACTCTATTGAGGACATGGTGAAAAAGAGCCTCGAAACTTTAGGAAAAAAAATCGAAGACATGTTCCTTAACCGGGTTGATATGCTGGCCAGCATCAGTTCAAATTTGAAACAGTCAGCAGAAGTTGATGACGATAACAACTGCAAATCTACCAGCAAGGTAGGGACAACTACGAAGACAGATGATGGCAAAACAAATTTCATTATTACAACTGTATTATCATCTGATGTCGCAACTGAAGTTAACCTGCTCTCAGCACACATTGACAAAAGGACGGTGGAGCCAAATGAGGATCAGATCGCTAATGTTGTGGCAACTTACTTTGGGAATAGTGGCAAGACAAGTAGGCCTAAGCATCATCCAAATCCATACTACACAAACCGTACTGGACTTTGTCAGAAAAAATCGTTAAAGAAAACACCAAGGGCTTGTTACCACCACCAAATCAGGCCCAATAAATGGCCTCATGATCCCGTATTCGATGTACGAAATCGTCATCAAAATAATACAACAAAATTTAAAGTAGGCAAAAACCTTTTTGACTGCGGTCGCATTATCGCAAATAACTGCGAATCAGATCGGCTTCAAGATGCAAACTCCCTTAACACAAGAGTCCTCATCATTGGAGATTCGCAAGTGAGGCATATTAAACTTAAAAGTGACATACATATTTCGTCGAAAACACGGTGCTTTCCTGGCGCCAGATAGAACAACTATCTGGTTCTATCACCAATATCATCAAGTCAGAGAAGAGTGTCCTTGGCATTGTGCTATGTGTTGGAACCAACAACATTCAAACCGATTCTCCCAGCGGTATTGCAAAAAGATTAGAATTGTTAGTAGATCAAATTAAATGCACTGCACCACTGATACGTATTACAATTCTTAGCCTTTTCCCAGGAACGAAAAAGAAAAAAAAATTGGGAAAAAATGTCAAATCTAAATCAACACCTGGTCCAGTGTAATGGAAATATTCAAGCTTTATGTAAAACAAAAAGTCTGAGTTTCATTTCCCTTTGGCATTTGATTTCAATGGATAATGGTCTTCTTGCCCCCGATGGCACACATTTGTCAGTTCTTGGAAAGGCAGCGCTTGAACGTGCCATTGCACTCTATTGGTCGAAATACATACATCATGACAGTTTTTTCTCCTATGAGGGAAACGACTAGCATGCAAACGACATGATGTATGTGTTGGTGTGTCACCGGTCACTTTTCAGGTAGGATGGTGTGGTAATGCTATTCCTTGTGTACACTTGCCCAAAATTTCATTTTTAATACTGACCAAGCTCAAAATTTCCTTGAATACAAAATGTATAATTCATTAAGAACCCTTCCACTACCTGATACACATCACAAACGTATGTGTCCTGACATAAAAAATGTACCTGGATGCTTGATTAATGCACAGAGTGCAGTTGAAAAATTACCGGAACTACATTTCCTGTTGTTGGATTTGGCCTACGATATTGTGGTGATGGTGGAGACCTGGTTCGATGACTCCATCTCAGATGCTATGTTGATCCACGGTGTACCCTATTATGTTTTTAGAAGGGATCGTATTGGTCGTAGCGGTGGCATTGCTGTCTTTTTGCATAATTCAATTGAGGTTGGCCCGAAAGATTTAGAGGCGTTAAGTATTGTTCTCCCTGCATTAAAAACTAAACTAACGTGTTGTTACCTTCCCAATGGTCGAGATAGAGTACTTATAGACTCTTTGCAATTACCTTCACTCAACCTTAGATACCTCGTTCAGAAATCTTGTATTGGGCGATTTTAACATGTCATACATTGATTGGGAGCATAACCGTTCTGCAAACCATAATCAACAAATCTTCCTAGACTGTGTCATGGATCTTGGTTTGGACCAACTTGTAACAAAGCCAACCAGGAAAAATAATATTCTTGACTTACTTTTGGTTGATAACGAAAGGGCTATTTTTGACACCGATGTCATCGAAACTTTTAGTACGAGTGACCGTAATGTTGTGACCTTTAAGCTTAACTGCAGTGACCTACCTGGGGTAAATAGAGAAGCTGGCTTTTTTTAAAGAATAAATTTCAATATCCTCCGCGATAAATTAAATAATATCAACTGGGAATCATATTTAGGAAGAATAGATAATATTAACACTATCTGGAAATCATTTACAGATATCCTACCCAACTGCGTTCTAGAATCAACGGAACATATTATTAAGAGAAAAGATAAACGCAAATTACCAAGACAAATCAAAAAAATTACTCTTCTCAAAAAGAAGCTGTGGAAACAACTGAAGGATGCTGGAGGTGATACCAACAAAAAATTATATAAAGAATGTAGTAACAAGCTAAAGCTACTGACTAAATCATACTTGATAACTTGTGAATAAAAAATTATTCAAGAGGGAACTATGAGTGCCATCTTCAAATACGTTAAACAAAAAACTAAGGTCTCCAACAGAATTCCTCCATTACATTTTGAAAACAAGTTATTAATAAACGATCATGACAAAGCTAATGCCTTTAATCATACATTTTGTAAAAATTTTATAGTAGACAACTTAAATTCTGTATTCTTGGAACCTGTTGTCCCGTGTCATTTGCAACCATCACATATCCCATTAATTAAAACTGTCGACTTTACAAACGTAACTAACTAACTATTCTTACAAACCTAAAAAACCTGAAAGTTAGCTTAGCTGTTTGTCCGGATGGGTTTTCTTCTACTTTCTTTAAGACACTTTCATCACAACTTTATATACCATTATTTTTAATCCTGAAACTATCCCTCAAATTAGGCACTATACCTGATTGCTGGAGGATGGCCAGAGTGTGTCCTATTTTTAAAAAGGGAAATGCAGTACAACCAATAAATTATCGTCCAATCTCCCTCACCTGTGTCCCCTGTAGAATTCTTGAGCGGATCATACGAGATGCTATTTTAAAACGTCTGTACGTGAATAACCTTATACCTGAAGATTAATTCAGTTTTTTACCTGGTCGCTCCACAACCCTCCAATTACTGAAATGCATCGATGACTGGAAAAAATCAATTGAAATTGGTGTACCTGTAGATATTATCGATTTCGCAAAAGCATTCGACTAAGTAGTGCATTCAAAGCTTCTGGATAAACTGAAAAATGTTGGCATTGAAGGAAATATCCTCTCTTGGATTAGGGACTTTTTAAATCGCAGGTCCCAGGCTGTTTCCGTGGGAGAATTTCTTTCTGACACTAAGCCAGTTACTAGTGGTGTCCCTCAAGGATCTGTTTTGGGTCCACTTCTTTTTTTTATTTTTATCTCTGACCTATCGACACATAATAGCAGTATAAAAATGCCTAAATTTGCCGATGATATCAAACTCTTTAAATCAATAAAAACAGTTGATGACCATTATTCTCTTCAGTCTGCTCTTGAACATGTGCAAGATTGGTCGTCACGCTGGCAACTTCCAATCAACGTTCAGAAATGCCAGACCATCCCGCTAGGCAGAACAAATTTAAGGTATACATATTTGCTAAATAACCCCATACTGAAATCTGAACCTTCAATAAAAGATCTTGGTGTCTACTTGTCTTCTAATCTAAATTCCACAAACCACTGCACTCAGATTGTTTTCAGAGCAAAAAAAATTGGTCACATGATCAGACGCTGTTTCATATCAGGCGATGCCCCAACATTAGTACAGGCATTCACTGTTTATGTACGACCCATCCTCGAATATGCAAGTCAGGTCTGGTCCCCACAGCTAATTAAGGACATTAAACTTGTTGAATCTGTTCAAAGATCGTTCACAAAATATCTCCGTGGTTGCTATAATCTATCTTATAGGCAGCGATTAGAACATCTTGGCCTTGAATCTTTGGAGCTTAGACGACTCAGGGCAGACCTATATCTCTCACCTTTTCGATCTTGCACGGGCTTGTTAACATTGACCCGAAGCTTTTCTTCAAAATTCGCGGTAACGAATATACTCGGGGTCATCCACTTAAACTTACAGTAGCAGTAATGAAAAGAGACTGCACAAAATACTTTTTTTCAAACCGAGTGGTACAGCCGTGGAACTCCCTTCCATCTGTGCTGGTGGCGTCTCCATCAATTTAAACGAGGCCTAAAAAAGGTAAACCTTTCTATATTTTTAAAATGTATCTTTGATTACTTATATTGTTGTATTTGTTTTGTTCGTTTTATTCTTTGCAATTACAAATTTCTTTGCTATTCAGTTATGACTTAATAACAGAAAAATCCTTACGACAAAATTCCACACATTGAAGACATTTTGTATTTTATAATCAAATTGCCCTGCCACGTATATTGCAGATTGGCTCCACGGTTTTTTCTTTACTTTTTATTATTAGTATATACATTTTTTTAAATTGTAAATAGCTCTAGTTTTACTTTTCACTCCAGTTTTTAACTTTCACTGAACCGGTTTCATGCATTTCATTGTTTTACTTCTATGCTGAATATTTGTAACCTCGCATGGTCGTTTCCTGTTTTTGTACTACTTCACCTATTGTTCTATTATTATTATTATATATGACTGCAGATTTTTATGTTATTTTTTAATTTAATCTATTTTGTATATACTTGCATGCAATTATAATATAGGACAGGTGTAAGTGGAACATAGCTTTCCCTTCCTGCTTTCCTTTTGTCACGTTGATGACAATAAACTATTTCTTACTCTTACTCTTACTAATTCACAAACTACTTTAACCCTCTACTGCATCACACATACCTGATCGGTTTTAAATAGGCCTACTTAAAAAAATAATTTACACAAGGTTGATCAGTCAACACGAACACGTTAACAAACCTTAGTAATTTTTGACAGACAATCATGCTTCTCGCGGATAGCTATCGAAGTTGTGATGCTGCCAATAGCATAATCAGAAGTATTGGGCAAATTTAGACTTGGTGCTTAGTCCCTAATACGAATAACAGGCTGATTATGCTCCCGAAGTGCCAACTAAGGGGGGCATCACAGTCACAGTATAACCCGTGGAGTCGAGCCGACGTAGCTGGTACGGCCCCACCGCATGTTACACAAATAAAACAGTCAGAGGTACATCTACGCCGTGGATCGGGCTAACGCTATCTCTATAAACAAAGTCAAAATGAATAGGCATCAAGGTTGGGGACTGGAATTTCCTCCTTAGGTTTTATTCGCCTCTAGCATTTAATATTGAGAAAAGTCGGTTTGGGGTCAGGAACATTTCGGGAGCCAACACACAAAGTTCCTGTACATTTCATCGACAGGCTCGGAAATTTAGCATTGGCAATGTTTATCACATGGAAAAGTTGCATGAAAAGAAGGCAATAGAACACATAGACTTACAGATGGGTCAGCCAAACCGTCGAAAGGGATCCGGATTCCAAAGTGATAACAATTTCGTCAGGGAAAAATTGGAAAGGGTGAATACATGAATACATCATTTTCGTCAACCAGACATCTTCAAAACAACTCCCATTACAAATGGGGTAGGCGATTACCTGAATACACTTTACTCAAGACATGAGCAAACTTGGGCAAAACAGGACTTTTCCCCAAGGGACCAAGAAGGAGAAGAGAGTAAACAGTTAAACAATAACACACCATGACAATGGTTTCTTAGGAGCTAGTACAATTGTATAGGGGAACAATGAGAAGGGAAAATAAGAACAAAACTTCTCAGGGCTTAAATTTGATGTAAGGCAACAAAGGGCCAAAGGGCAACATCCCCAGGCACAAGTGGAAAAGGACGCTGCCCGACATTTCCCCCTCGAGACCTGATAAGTTTTTTCACGTAATGTTTCATTCAATTGACTTAGTTACAATAAACCTCCTACTCACGAACAACTATTAGAGCAGACAAGTAAAGGGTACGGTAAAGAGCACAGAGATATAAAAAAAAAACAATTAAACAGATTCTAACACCTTGTTACTCTTGGCTGTGTCCTGCTACTCTTGGCTGTGTTCCCCCTCGTGTTCGTGAGAAGGGGCAAGTCCGTATGGTAGCAGAGCGGCAGGTTTCGATCACATGCCTCAGGGGAAGAGGTTTCAAGAAACATATAATGTAAAATGTCACATAGCATCAAACAAGAGCTAGAAAATACATTTGCTGGTTTACATTTTTGGATATTGAGTGTTGTTTTAAATATCCAGGTGTACGTGATACTTACAAGTACTCTCATAATTTGCAACTTCTTTGATGAATGTACTAATGTTCACTTTTACTCACTGTTAGGCTATATCTTAACCTAACCTAATCAATATCTTATTCTCTTATTCAAGACCCTAACTTATTTTGTCTTAAGCAACAACCAGCCTGATTTACCCCTAGTAACACAACAGATACTCGAACTTAAACTTGTTTCCCCAGTTTATTTTATTTTATCCGGAAACACACTAGTACCTACGACTTTGGTAAACGTCTTAGGAGTGGAGCACGACTTTGCAGCAGGTCTCTTTTGCCTTTAACCTGTATCCTGTTGTTTAGATTTAAGCTCTTTTCTACTTTTGACATGTGCATTCAATTAACCTGCTCTTTTTCAGATTTTTTTGTCATAGTTTTAAGGAAACAAAACTTGGCTGGCCTCTTATAACATTTTCTTGTACCTTTGTGTATGAGCCTTGTTTGTAAGGCTCTGTCCTCCTCCTTGTGGTACGGAGAAGGGTTTTCCTTGTATCTTGCACCTTTTGTTGCTTCTGGGTGGAATATCACAACTTTTAATTTCCACCACTCTTTTAAGCTTTCGTCCTCCACTTCGGTTTTATGTTGCTTGCTTGGTCGGTTAACCATATTCTACGTCCCTTTGAGGAATTTACCTCTTGCTTCGCCGATTTCCTCGTTTTTATCCCGTTTCACAATCCTCCACTGGTCCGTATGTGTAGTAAAGTCGGTGGGGACCCTATTGTTTAGTACTTGTGGATTATATCCTGGTGATTACTATCTTGATTATTAATTATGGCATACGTCAACTGGCCACGCCCGCCCTTACAGGCTCCCGCCGCCTTGGCATACAAAGGGGTTGAAATCCTCACAGAGGACAACTACCCAATATGGGCGCTGTGCGTACAGAGTTTTAAAGTCAAGAATGGTTGGGAGACTGTGCTGGATCAACCTGCCCCTGGTCCCGGTGCGGACCCAGACCTTGCAGCGGCTTATGCACAGAAGAATGGAGATTGCCTCTGTTTTTTTTCAAACGATTTCGTGTTCCATTCTTTATCAGGTTCAAGGCGTAACTCAAGCCAGGGACATTTGGGACACCTTGCGGGCGCGATATGGACGTCAACATCAGAACTATCGCGAGTTCCTTTATCGCCAGTTCATAAGGACGAGGATCCTGCCTAGTGAGAGTATTCCGATGTATATAACCCGTATGGTAGGACTCAGCCAAGGGTGCGCCGCTGCCGGGAAAGTCATCACTGAGCACAAGGTCTGTCTCGCTATCCTTGATGGATTTGAGCAAACTGTCTTGTCATCTTACCCTTACGGGGGGGGTACATGCCTCTGGCATGCAGCTGATCTTCTATCCTGGATATCCACCAGCCCAGGCACCGTCTGCCCCTACTTCAGTTGGGTTTTCTCATGCCGTCCCGCCTGTGAATAACCGTTGTTGGTCCTGTGGGGCGTCTGATCATAAATTTGGAGACTGTAATCAGATCCCACGTCAGCAGTGTGTCGGTCAGCGATGTGACCTGTGTTATGGATATGGACACACGCGGTCCCGTTGCTGCAACATCCTGAACCCTAGCCCGACGCCGCCCTCATTGGGGGACAACGCCAACGCACGCCGACGCAGTCGCCCTACCCGTGGCGCCAAGACTCAGAATCTAGGAGGGTTCTACAGAAATGGACTCACTGATCAACCCTCTCTAACAGTGCAACATTCGGTCTTTTGCCTCGATTCGGGTGCGGACTGACGTGTGCTTAACGTTAAACCCGATCACATTGACCTACAGCAGTGTCAAGAAGTTGCAACGACGGGTGGTGTTGTTCGTGGACGCTTCATTGGTGATGTTCTGGTGTCCTCCAAGAATAGACACGGTTCCCCGTTCTCCAAGCCACTACTTCTGCGTGATGCAATTTTTGTCGAATCCACCAGGGTCAACTATATTTCCTTGGGCGCTCTCGTGGACGGGGGTTATAATGTTTGTTATTCGCCGAATAGACTTTTCGTTTATTCTCCCAAGCCTTCGAAATGTGCTTTTATTTTCCATAGAAGTAACAATCTTTACGAGTTGGACGGTGTTGTGCTAAACCAAGCTTCTGAACCTTCGCCCCAGTTGACCACCGCAATGGTCAACGCAGTGCAATGTCATGCCGACATGCTCCACCGACGCTATGGACACGCCCAGCACGACCGCATTAGGCGTTTGTTGGACACTGGATGGGTCATTGTACCCAAAATAACGGGGAAGCCCTCGCCCTTTTGTTCAGTGTGTGCGTATGCAAAGACTAAGAAGAAGTCTCACCCGCGCCTAACCTTCCCCGTCGCTTCTTGCCTGCTCGAGCAGTGGGACATCGATGTTTGTGGACCAAGCGTTGTGGCCCGGTCTTGGAGGTGAACTATTTTTTCTAACTATTGTGGATGTGTTTACGAGGCATGATTTTGTGTTTCCTTTGCCACGTAAGAGTATGGTCTTCGATGTCTTTAGTCTTTGATGTCTTTAGTCACTTATGCTGAGGCGCAAACCGGTTTAACCTTGTGCCGCATCACCAGCGTGAATGGCGGTGAATTTTGTAACAATTCTTTCGAGTCCTTTTGCACATCCAAGGGGATACACCATATAGGGACAATGTTCTTCACGCCCCAACACAACCCTCAAGCTGAGCGGGCCCATGATGTGTTGAAGTCTATGGCACGCAGTACCGTAGCTGAGAATTCTGGGGCCCCCCTGCGAGCAAAAGTCTGGGGCCCCCTGTTATTGCGGGATGAATTCACAAATTTTCGGTGCGGTAACGGTACCATATATTTGTTGTGGGCACATTACTACCATTTTTCATGAATTAGCCTATACAATGAAAATTTTAACATTTTTGCCCAGTATTTAAATTTTGTTTTATTTCTTTGGGAGAGGGTACAGTAAACTTAAATTTTTGCTTGGCCTTGCATTACTATAAAGTCTAGTTCCCCCCCCCCCC
>JAHWFP010059183.1:85892-121474 GCA_023313725.1 Lithobius niger
ATTATAAATCAAAGGACTAATGCGTACATTGGAAATTTGAATTGCATGAAATGCAAAAAAAAAAAACCTTCAGTTTCATCTTACTACAAGCACTCCACAACTGCAGTTTAGTTAGCCGACCATCCCTGTGTAGCGTTTCGACAGAAATGATGCCACCTCCGTTAGGTAGAAGTCGTCCGATACGATTGGCTCAAAGTTGTTAATCATTGTTCGACACAAACAATAATTTCCTTATTTTCTTTTGTGTTATTCATCTTCATGTTGCTAGTTATGGTTCGTAGGAACTAAGGACTCGAATCGTTATTTTTTTTTATAGTTTTGCTGACCAGCTCATGTGACGTAACGCTGCGATGACTCGTTAGAGAAACCTGCTGGCGCTGCAGTTAGCTTGGTTAGCCGGCATAATGAAAGAGAGTAGACCGCTTCGTTTTGAAGGGAAGAGTATGGGGTGGGCATTTTGTTTTTAATGCGTACTCTAAAATAACTACTGGCAAATGAATGACTACATGTAGGTTTTGAGTGGGTCAGGTCAGTTGTCCGTTTGGTTCGGGCTAACAGCTTGAGCGTCTAACCGTTTGGAAATTGGCAATTAAAAACTGAAATTTTCCTTCTGCAAGTTCGGAAATTTGAGGCCCCCTTTTGAGCGGGGCCCCCCCGCCTTGCGGGGGCTGCGGGGGCTACACCTACGGCCCTGATGGCGCGGTGTTTCCTACAGGACTCATGCTTGCCCCTGCAGTTTTGGCCAGATGCAATTGTGGTTGCGGCTGAAGCCCGGAACAGTCTTGACTCTAAGTCCCTACCGGGTGGAGAGACCCCCTTGGAGAAGTGGTCAGGGCGCGTCCCTCACGTGACCCGTCACCGTCGGTTTGGATGTTTGGCATATGCCCACGTCGACAAAACCCGTCATGGCCCTTATGCTCCCACTGCCGATCCTTATGTTCACCTCTACTACGACCACCAGCGTCGTGGATACAGACTCTTTAACCTCACGTCGCAAAGCTATGTGTACAGTAAAGTTCTAAGAACAGAATGCTTCGGGTTACTTCCCCACTGGTATGGTGCCAGACCCCGGGTCTGTACCATGGACAATGAATGGATAGTTCGCAACCTGCCCAGCCAGACGATACGTCAGATTCCGACGACGAAAATACTCCGCCAAGGCCAGCCGCCCCATCCCTCCACCACTACCTCCGCCAATGCCGCCACTGCCTACTCCACCACCTCAACCTCAACGCTTCTCCAGGAGACTACGGGGCCTACCTCCGGTCATTATCTCGACTACTGTTGCGATGTGCCGGCCGCTCATTGTTGTCATTTCCGACGATGATATTGAGGCGACTTTTCAGTCCTCCTAAACCAGTGCCAAGTGTATGAAATGTTGTGTTTTTTTTATTTGGAATACCACTATAACCTCACTAACGTAGATCCTATGTATTTTGCCCTATAATACTGCGTAGACTGGCACTGCTAACGTAAGATTTTCCTCTTGATTCGCACTCTTTGACTTTGTATTTTCTAGCTCTTGTTTGATGCTATGTGACATTTTACATTATATGTTTCTTGAAACCTCTTCCCCTGAGGCGTGTAATCAAAACCCGCCGCTCTGCTACCATACGGACTTACCCCATCTCACGACCACGAGGGGGAACACAGTCAAGAATAGCAGGGCTTGAAAATTGTCATCCTGCATAACTTGCCTAGCAAGGGCTGCTGATAGCCTTTCATCAATAGAAGTAAGCTTACTGTCAAGTTTAAACAGGCTTTTCTGCTGCTTTAGGGATGGGCCACAATCTTTACACACCCAAAAGACATTAGGTTTTACGAACACCTTAAACTCATTTTTGGTCAGACTGGCACAACCTTTCCTCGTGCAGACCTCGCACAAGACAAAGTCTTTCAACTCTGAGAAATCTGCAGGACACTTGGCACACTTATTTGCATCACTCATTTTAGGTTTGGCAAATGCAATAATTAGCGACTAAAGTAGCGAGCTACGTGAGGAGAGAACAGTAAGTGAGCCACATAAGGGCATGGAAATAGGCAGTAGAGCCTCAGTAAAGTTTACTCAAGCAAAATCAGCACCATGAAATTAGCATTAGACAGGTCTCTCCCCAAGGTGCAACACACAGCATCCAGCAAGTAACTTCACAAATCATTTATGTGCCCTTGAAAAGGTTTCTCACATGAAAAGGCAGTGCAAATAATACTCACTCACACTAAACTGTGACCCAGTTTACGTTTTACTAATGCAAGTACAGCACCACAAACTTTGCACTTGACATGCATCTCTCCACGATGGGTACCACTGTGTACAGTTCATGATAATCACGCAAAAATTTCCAAAGGAGGACACACTCAAGCAATAAGAAGAACCACTGAATAATTCAAAAGCACCTGAAATAACTTAAGATTAAACGAAAAAAGTTTGGAACATTTTGTCAGCTTCAAATTCCAAGATGGCGGCTTCCAGTGAAAGAAAAGGTCACCTCAGCAAAATCGCTCAGTAAAGTTAAAAAAATAACAGAAGCACTTCCAAATAAGTACATTAAACTCACAACACATTCATAACACAGTCTAAAGTGATGAAACAGTCCAATTGCATGATGGAATCGAAAACTGTGGAGAGATTTCAAGAGAGATCAGCAGAACACATACGTGACAGCTGACTTATACAACCTAGGTGTCCAGGATAGGATACCAGGCTTGTGGTGTCGTCACTTGTGGCACCACAGTAATTAGCTATACGTGTTTCCTTATGTTAACCCATCCTAGTTTAATACACTAATAGGAGTGCCATACATGTAACCTGTAACTATGATTGGTACTGATCACCATAGATGTGACACATGATCAGTGTCACATGACACCTTGTTATAAAACGCCTGGGTGCCTAATAAACATGTCCATTCCTGTTCTTGCATTAAGCTGTGTTTAGAGTCAATACTCTGCTGGGGGAACACCACGCAATAGGCTACCAAGACAGTCCAGAATGGCGACGAGCCACCCCAGTGGAGTATTTTAAGATTTAATTTAATTATTCCCCCTACCAACCATCTGCAGTGTTCCAATTTGGTGAGTTGGCAATTTCACTATTTAGGCAAAATAGTTTAGTGCCCGGTATGGGAATTAATTTAAATCTTAAAGCTAAAAACTGTTGTTTGAGTGAGTGGAACTTTGTGTAGTTCGAATTTAATTGTAGTTAAACAATTCGTTTCTTATTTGCTAGAACAGTGAGAGAAATTGCTTTGCTAATGCACAATTTGTACAAGGTTTGTGTCCCGATGCAACGCATCGGCTGTTTTCACCTATTTTACTTTAATTAGGATAAGGAGAATAAACGCAAATAAATTGGGCCTTAGCATAGCACTGTGCCTTTTCCGTACACTGGGTGGCTGTGAGGTAAATTATCAAGTTAATTTCTTGTTAAATGAAACTTGTTCGGTTTGCAGGCTGCTTAAGCCGGTGGTGTTCTTTTTTTTTTTGCTTGAGAAGTGAACAAAATAACGGTGTTAAATCCTAATTATGAAACTTTTTGGGCAAGCAAATTGTAAAATTAGGTAGGCTACGAATTTGGAAATAGGCTTAGATGTTAGGCAATTCAATTATAATCTCGAGTTGCTTAGTAATTAATTTTGCTAATTTGTAGTAAATTGTTAAAGCTTATTACTTGTGACATAAGTATGTCAGTTGCAAGTGAAATTGTGTACCACCTGTAGTGGCCGTCATTACTGACGTTACTTTTGCAAACGAGTAATTGACGTTGCAGTTAATAATACAATTGTTTAAATTATTAACTTAAGTTCTGGCCTAAGTGCTAAGTTACAGACTGAGACGATATGGCAAAATCGTCTAGCCTGTTTGTTGAGTTTGACAATGAATGTGATACGTGGGACAAATACTCAACACGTATAGATTATTTCTTTACTGCAAAGAAAGTTGCTGATGCAGATAAATTGGATATTTTAATGGCATCAGTGGGAAGGGTGATGTTTGATAAAATTTTGAACATTATTTCCCCTAAGGTTCCAACGGATTTTTCGTATGATGAATTAGTTAAAGCTATTCTAAACGATTTGGAGCCGCTTCCTTCTGTAGTGTCAGAAAGAATGAAATTTTTCAGAAGAGCTCAAAAGTCTGAAGAATCGTTAAATCAATATGTTTCAGCTCTTAAGCTTCTAACTAGACATTGTGATTTCGACAAAATTAATAACAATAACTGTGAAATGATTTGCGATAGATTCATTGGTGGAATTTTGTCAGACAGGATACAAATGGAGCTTTCAAGAAAACTAAGTTTATCTGAAACTGTGCCTCTTGCTCTGTCTCTGGAATCTACAGAGGCAGACCAAGCAGAAATTCGTTCAACCATCAAATCTGTGAATTATGTCACTAAGAAACAAAACTCGTAAGTTTCGACCTAAAACCGGTTCAGATATCACTTGTTTTTGCTGCGGTCACGATGGCCATGTAGAGTTTAGATGTAAATACAAAGAGTACATCTGTGGCCGGTGTCACACAGGGGCGCCTCTACCATTAAAAAAGTAAGGAGGCCAAATGCCAGCAGTTGCATAAATAACGGGAAGGGGTGGGGGGCAAGAGCCCCCCCCCCCCCCCCAAAAAAAAATACGAGCCGAGGGGCATAGAAATCATTGGAAAATTCTAAATTCTCTATTTTCGTCAAAACTTTTTTTTCGATAAAGCATATATAATATAATATAATAATATAATATAATATGTAGAGACGATGCTCGAGGCATCCACCCACCCAAATTGCCGGCGGCAGATGTTTAGTGGAAGAAGTACCACCATTATTACAGTTGTTTTTTGCCGCATGAGGGAGGAAACCGGAGTACCCGGAGGAAACCCTCGTGCAACGGGCGGGAAACAACCGGAGAAAAACCCGTACATATACACTTCCCATCGCCAGGATCGAACCCGGGTCTGTAGGAAGCCAGAGATGTACACTGAGACCAGGACGCCATCGAATCTGACGCCCCAGTGCTCGCAGCTACCCGTGCACATACATTACGTAAAGCAAGGAAAGTAATCTCACAATAAAAATAAAGTGGTCGTACGTTTTCTAAGTCAGAGTCACATCAGTTGATTGTGCGTCACATGACTTGAATGAAGCGTAAGGGCATAACGGTGGTTTGCTGTACTATTATTCCTAGTTTATGATTTTCGCTGATAGCTTAATTTCCAGTTTATTTTTATAGTAAGTCAGAGTGACGGGGAAGGAGAAGATAGAGACTGATCGCAAGATTGTGTGTACACCACTAGAAGTGGGCAACGTAGAGTTGGCCACGATAAAGTATTGCCAGACTTTTTATTCCAATATTTATCACATCTTTAATAAAATTAATGAAAATTTCAAGTTGTATTAGAAGACGTATAGAAATGAACATCGCGCATTGGTACTCAATTTAAATTAATTTTTAGAAGATTTAACTAATAACGCAAGTTTCACTTACGAAACTGGCACGTTGAATACACAGCTTTTTCTTTACGTAGTTTCGCTTAGTGCAAAGCAACCATCATGATCAATTCGTGTGCTCCGTCACGTTGCGTGCTTTTGTTCCGAATCTAGTGTTATTAATGTATTATTAAAAACAGAAATTAAAATGCCAAACCAACGTTAAAATGAAGATTTCTCCCGATTTCTTAAAACTGAGGGGGCTATTATTGGTCCCAGCAAAAAGTGGTGGGGCCATGCCCCCCCCCCCCCCTAGAGGTGTACCATTACCCAGTTCCCACAGCCGCAGAGTTTAGTCAGCTATCAGGCAGTGATACCTTTAGTTTGATAGATTTGAAGGATGCATTCCTGCAAATTCAGTTGGATAAAGAGTCCCAAGCTGCTTTAACGATTAATACGCCACTAGAACTTTTTAGATGGCTTAGAGTGCCTTTAAGCCTTGCCTTAAGTCCAAGAATATTCCAGCGTATTATGACGCAAGTCACTAACAAAATTCCTAAGTGCATGCCGTTTTATGACGACATATTGGTCAGTGGCAAGGGAAAATCCCATGACGAATCGTTGAACCAACTTTTGACTGCACTCCAAGATGCGGGGGCTAAACTTCGTATTGACAAATGCAAGTTATCACGGCCTGAACTCAAGTGTCTTGGTCACATGATCAACACTGAAGGTTTACACACCCTGCCAGAGATTATTGAAGCCATTACCAATGCCCCTAATCCCACTAACATACAGGAGTTACAAAGTTTCTTAGGATTCGTAAACCACTATTCAAAGTATCTTCCAGACTTGGCACTTATTCTTGCCCCAGTGACCAGGCTGTCAAGCCCCAAAGTTAAATGGATCTGGGGAAGGATTGTGACAAGGCAGTGAATACAGTAAAAGAACTTTTTGTTAAATCTAAGATGCTGGTTCATTATGACCCTAAAAAGAAGCTCAAGCTGGTTTGCGACGCACGTCCTTATGGAATAGGTTCTAGCCTGATGCATATAATATCTAATGGTGAGAGCAGACCAATACCTTTTGCCTCTAGAAAATTGACAAAGGCAGAACAAGGTTATAGCCATTTTGACTGTGAAGCTTTAAGTGTAGCTTGGGGGGGCGGGGGGGGGGGGAAAGAATTTTCCAAAAACATTTATGGAGAAAAGTTCATTCTTCAATCCAACCAGAAGGCTCTTCTTTGGATTTTTGGTCCCAAAAAAGGTATTCCCCAAATGGCAGCAGCGAGGGTTCAGCATTGGGCAGTCCTTCTGAGCGGGTATTCCTACGATTTTCAGCACATTTCTGGAAAGGAAAATGTAACAGCTGATGCATTGTCACGTCTCCCCTTCCCCAATGATGAGGAATTTGAACAGGCTGAGGAGCAGTACAACGTATTAGCACTAGAAACCATTTCTAACCTACCAGTTTTAAATGAAACGTTAGTGGCTGAAAGTTGTAGGGCTCCTATTCTATGCAAAGTATTTAGATACGTTCATCATGGCTGGCCCAGTCATTGTGACGACCAGGATTTACTTCCATACTTTACTAGGCGTACTAAAATTATTATGATTATTATGATTATTATGAAACATGATTTTGGGGATTCCGAGTCATAATTCCCGCAGCCTTGCAGAAACAAATGCTTAAAGACTTACATAGTTCCCATTTTGGAATTGTTAAGTTAAAAGGTCTCGCACGAGCAAAGATCTGGTGGTCTTCTATGGACGCAGCAATTGAGCGTAAGGTAAAACTTGTGCAAACTGCCAAGAGTTCAAGGAAAATCAATCACCAGGTCCTAAACACACCTGGGAGTACCCGCTCAAACCAAATGCCCGTTTTCACGCCAATTTTTGTGGCCTTGTGGATAATTACATGTTTTTAATCATGGTTGACACCCATAGTAAAATCCCATTTGTCCACAAACTGAAAACCATCACGTCCGAAAAAGTGATAGGTATTATGAATACCCACATTGCCGAATATGGATTAATTGACGTACTTGTAACGGACAACAGCTCTCAATGGTGCTCGAGTTTGTTTCAAGATTGGCTAAAGTCCAAGGGTATTCGTCACCTAACAGAGCCAAGTTATTCGTCCTGGGTAAATGGCCTAGCAGAAATTTTTGTCAAGAACTTTAAGAAAATCTATAAGGCTGCGAGAAGGGATGGTCTCAGAATACAAGACAGTATTAATGCATTTATAGAATCCAGTAGAATTACGCTAAGTACTACCACTCAAGCAACAGCAGCAAAACTTTATTTAACCGTGAGTTTAAATCACGACTTGATTTATTGCTTCCGGCTCCAGTAGCGAAAGTGAAATAGCGTCAACACAAACAAATTGCTAGTTCGAAAAATAAAACGTTGGTTAAATTTACATTAAACACGCCCGAGTGGTACCGTAACTTCAGCCGCACGTTTGACAAGTTATGGCTGCCCGGTATAATAATTGCCGTACTACCAAATGAAATCTATAATGTACTAACACAAGCTAAGTTAGTTGTGCGTAAGGCAAGTTGTCACTTACGAATGAGAGTTGCAGAAAGCACTGACATCTTAGACGCGGTAATTCCTGTCGAGCCGTTGTCTAAGCTAAGTCCCGATAACTTGCCAAACGCAGCACAGAAAACAGCAAATTCAGCGATGAATAATCCACCCGTTTATTACCCTGTAAATAGGCGTTCTTCCACTGCCAAGCCTAGCCACGTAGTTGTCACGCCTAATTACTGTACGAGGAAATCGATTGGTTCCCGTCCTTCCAGTTTGTTTACGCCTCCGGCAAAGTCAAAGGCAATGTCACCTGAGTGCACACGCACTAAGCCTGGCACCAGCCAATCAAAAGCTGACAGACGTCATTATCATGGCAGTCTTTCCCTTCAACCAATCACCGACAATCTAGTAGGCGGTGTCACCAATGAATGTGTCATAGAAAAAGATTTGTTTCCGCCCAACAGCGCGTCCCTCTTTGGACAACATTCAGCAACTAATAATGATAATCGTGCCATAGAGTCCAACACTATTCAGCAAACTCCAAAACCAGTTAACAAAAATAAATCCAACGGAAAGTCATTTCTCCAGTTCAAGAGGTTGCTGCTTCCGAAACTGAAACCAAAAAACGTTTTCCGGACTTAGGACGTCATAACCGACTAAAAAAAAGCACCTAACCATTTGAACTTGTAAATAAAAAACGCACTAATGCAACTGTAACTTCGTTGTCTAGTATTAGTTATTCGTTAGCCTAATAGAGGGTTATTTTTAAATTGTGCCGTGCCGGCAAAAATGTAAGTATATCGTTATGTGTGCCCTGAATAGAGAACTTGTTATTCGTAAGGAAAACAGATTCCTTGGTTTTAATCTTGTATGTTTTTTATTTTTATGGCATAACATCGACTTGTGTGTGCATGGAGCCAAAGTAAAGCCACTCAAGTTAAGATGTAAGATGTTCAACCAAACTGTAGCCACATGAAACCACAATATCTGAAGTGCTGCAAACGTCTTGAAAAATTTTCAAAAAATTCAGCAAAATTCTCGACCTGAAGTTTCAAAATCTACAAAATTCAAAATCGCAGCATTATTATTATTAAAAAATTGTTGAACATTGCCATTGTCATACATCTTAAAAATAAAGCAAGTAAAATGTCAAATATATGAACTCTGTAAAATTTAAGATAGCCAACCGTTTCTCAGGCTATTATTCAAAATTTTTTCTCTTGAGGTATACAAATGTTTAATTTAAGTTTTTTTCGCTTTCAAAAACGTCAAGCTAGTATACTGTGAAAGTGCATTGATAGCTCCCTTGCTCTCTTAAATTAAAAACTTCTTTTTAAGGTTAGGCAGTGACTCGCAATAGAAATATGTTATAGAAAAAAAAATTCACCTAATTGTTTCTTTTTGTTTCAGGAAGTTAGGAATTTTTTTTCAGATTTTTTTATTTCTCTGTCGTTAGTGTGGTGTCGTCACTTGTGGCACCACAGTAATTAGCTATACTTGTTTCCTTATGTTAACCCATCCTAGTTTAATACACTAATAGGAGTGCCATACATGTAACCTGCAACTATGATTCGTACTGATCACCATAGATGTGAAACATGATCAGCGTGTCACATGACACCTTGTTATAAAAGGCCTGGGTGCCTAATAAACACGTCCATTCCTGTGCTTGCGTTAAGCTGTGTTTAGAGTCGTTACTCTGCTGGGGGAACACCACGCAATAGGCTAACAAGACAGTCCAAGGCTCCAAAAATCAACAACTCTGGGAAACCCATTTTTTTTTATTTGCGCTTCCGTAAGCGCTGGGCCGATTTAGGCCTATCGCCATAACCATGTTTCACTCCTCCATCCATATCCCAGAAAATGTACCAATTCGACCAACTCTCTTAATAGCCCCGAACTTATCTTTATTCCTGTGAAAACAGAATGGGAAAATTCCATCCCAATCGGCATTTATGTAATTTAGAAAAACTCTCCAAAATCAGCGCTAGCACATGCAACGGAGACTTCGACCATTTTCGCAACTCACTTGTACATTCCTTGTGAATACATAGATTGTATTAAATATTGTTCGGGACAAAAAGTCCAAGCTTAGTGTATGTGCTAGGGGGAACAAGGTATTGCAGTGTTCAAGACTTATAATTTCATGTTCGTAACGCTCGTAGTTTCCATTTTTCACATGTTGTGGCTTTGGACAGGTTACGATTAGTATTATGTAAACTTCGACCTGAAAAGATCTAGGTGCTTTTGAAAACCTTCCCCAATTCTAGTTATGCACTACAGCATTTTAATTCTAAACTTAAACTTGTTTATTTAACCCTTTTGTTAGGTCTACTGACGATCCCGGCAATTTCCCCCCTCCCCCTACCTTCCATAGTAGTGATGTCTAACATCGCTGTTCACAAAAAAACTTGTTAAGTTTGGTATTCTCGACATAATCCTGACAGTGACGGTAATTTTGACACCTTCCATCAACTAATAAAGTAAAATTTAAGCCCACAGTTCTAGTTTAACTTTTGAACTTAAAAAGCCGTTTCTATCAAAACTCATCAATCCGTTCCAGAACCCCAAAAGCTCAACGACTCCAACGGTCCCGGATTCAGCCACTCAGTGCTCAGTCCCATTAACCAATCAGAGAGTTCTCTCCTTCAAAGCCAATTCAGATCCGATCCAAAGCTCCTAATAGTTGAGTCCACACGACTTAGCTTTAGCAGAAATCTGCTTCTCAGACTGAAATTTCTCTACCTGCCGCCAAAACGTGCAGTCATCGCGGACGTCCGCGGTTTCTCCCCCATAAAAGCAAGTGACCCTGTGCATACGATAGCTTAGCTCACCAGACTTCAGCCAGAAGGGTCGTCACTACGAAGGCCAGGGGATTGAGATGCCCTGCCTAATGTCGCCAAGCCGGGCGTCATGTAGAAGTTGTAAGTAAGTGAATTTAAACTTAAAAACTCAGGAAAAACTTTTAGAAAATCCCAATCTAAAACTTTGTGAACTTTTTAATTTAAGTATCGAATAGGCTGTTGTCACGATTATTTTGCAGTTAGGCCATCGGCATTTCTGATCAAGCCTCCATTATAACTTGAGTGGTCTTGGACCACTTCCTAAAAACCTGTGTGAAACCCTTTCCCAATTTTATTTTAACTTCACCCAGAGCGGTAGGCCAACTTAAAATAATTTAGTGGCTCACGTAAGGTGTTACAGAGGCAACTAGTTCTTCTATGGTACACCCCTAACACTTACAGGTTGATTGGAATGTAAATTGGATTACTAAGGTACTGTATGTAGGATACTTGCCTTGGTAAAATCTTTTAATTAAGATAACACTTTGATTACTAATCAAAATTTGATGTGATGTGTGTGGTGTGGTGTAACTTTTATTGTTACACTTTTGCTGATATTGTACTGATAACTCTCAGTGTTGATTTTAGTGAAAATCATTTTGCTTTTATGTAAAGCCTTGTTTGAAAGATCGTGTAACTTATTCCTGTAGAAACGAAGTTTTAACTCAAACTTATTACTGTTGTGTAAAATATTTAAGGTTTAAACCAAACTTATTTTTTGTGTTAAATATAAATGTAAACTCCATTTCGTATTTATGATCTAGTGTTTTATAAAATAAAACTTACCCCAAGTTTATAACTACATCTAGACTTTGTCGATCAATGGCTAGTTCTTTTAGTTAGGAGAAATAACTGCTATTAGAACCAGGATCGCCGTTAAACCCACCTGGTGGCAGCGATCATTAGATTAGGATATTTTATTAACATTCAGTCAAACCCCGGGCTGAAATCTCTTTTCCCTCTCCGGACAGTGAAATGAGCTAAGTGAAAGATAGCATAAAATAAACTACAACCACGAAATTATTATCCTAAAACTCGCAAGTTCCCCAAGAGTACGGCGGCATCAGCGAGCGCCACAACAACGTTGGGACGCCGTTACAACTGGATGGCAGCGGGTGGAATCATCAGCATCGCCGGTGCAATTCCCACACACGTCCCGCTCTACCAAGAGGCCCATCTTTAAGAAGATGTCCGCTATTCAGTAAACATAATAGCAACCAAGTCTGCAACACAGTCAAAACGTTGCGAAGTAGATGTCTGCCTTGCAGTAAACAGCAAGGCCCATCAATTCCCAATCCAGCCAGACGCCGGAGACGGAACGCAGAAGCCGCCGCTTCACCAAAAAAATTTGTGGACAACAGGCAAGCCTGCAGAAGGCAGAAATAGATGCTTTCATTCGTTTTGTGGAGAATCCAGCCTCAAGGACATGGAGCTTCAATTCCATTTGGACAATCCAACCTAGTGAAGTGAAATCTGTTCTCAAGAATGTTCCTAATAGTCTGGTAAATATAGCAAATAAAGGGGGTCAACATCAAATTAATATAAACACAAGGTGTGTTTGGTTTTTCTGGAACATTATACTTTACTTTATAACATACTAAAAATCGACAGTCATATCTTGATGCTATAGGCGGCCATATTGGAAAATGGCGGAAAATTTAGTACTTTCGACAGTTTTTCCCCATTTATAGTGAAATCATGTATCCTACGACCATAACGTATGGGAACAAAGTTGTAGAGCATCAAAAGATACATATATTTGGTCCTGTGACTTTATTTCGTAAGACTAACTGTTTGGCGGTTATTCTACAGTCATATCTCAATTGTAGCGGCCGCCATATTGAAAAATGGCAGCCCCGTCACATTTCGGACAATTTTCCTCCATTTTCGCGAAAACCGTGCATCCTACAAACATAGTGTATAGAAACAAAAGCGTTTAGAAAACAATTTTGGACAGGAAAAGTTATATACATCTTTTACATAAAAGCAACCACTGAACCCCAAAATTGTATTTCAAGTTTGTCACCCTTAATTCGTGCGAGCGATCCTTTTTTTTAATTGCTTGTTATAGTAACTTTCGATTTCAGAGTGCTCTTGCGAGCTGTCTAGTAGTCCTAAATGGGCATGCTTAGGAGCTTCTGAAAGGCGAAGATAAATTCTTTTCATCAATCCTAACCAAAATTGTTTAACTTAGACAGGGACCGTCCTTCTATAAGTTGAAGGTGAAGTGGTAATGGTGTAGCGGTGAAAGCTTATGGTGATTTTGTTTCAAAGTGATTTTGCGAGTCCTCTAATAGTCTGAAAGGTGGGGATATATTCTTTTTATCAATCGTAACCTAAATCGTTTTGTCTACATAGAGAGCGTCCTACCCCTGTTGAAAGGTGAAGTGGTAATGGCATAGCCCCAGTTTAAAGGTGAAGTGGTAATGGCAAAGTGGCGAAAGCATATGTTGATTTTCGATTTCAAAGTGCTTTTGCGGCCGTCTATACCCCGAAATGGACATACTTATGCTATTCTGAAAGGTGGGGATATATTCTTTCTATCAATACGAATCAAAATTGTTAGGCTTATATCGGGACCGTCCTACGCCTGTTTAAAGGGGAAGTGGCAATGGCATAGCGGCAAAAACGTATGTTGATTTTCGATTTCAAACTGGTCTTCTGAACCCTTTAAATAGCCCGAAATGGAGATGCTTCAGATATTGTGAAAGACTGGGATCTGTTGTTTCCATCAATCATAACCGAAACTGTTTAGGTTAGATAGGGACCGTCCTACGCCCGTTTAAAGGTGGTGGTTAGACAGGATCGTCCTACGCCATTTCAACTTCACCTTTAAACTGGCGTTGGACGATCCCTACCTAAGCTGATTCAATTTTGATTAGTATAGGATTGATAGAAATAATAGACCTCCATGGCTGAATTTTCGTAGATTTTGGATGTATTTTAGAAAACGTATTTTTGAGATTAACTGCGAAGGAATTACTTTCGTTACAATTTTGTCTGGGTCAAAGCCCTTTACAGTTATCAAGTGTTGAAAACTGTTTTTAGTCCAACAATAAACTCCCATACGATACGGTTGTGTAGCACCATTTACATTAAAATTATAAACCAAAACGTCAAGTGTGCCGTAAAAAAAGGGGTTATATGACTGAAGTTTCATTTTACTTGTTAAAATGTACACGGATAAAAATTGGTGATTTCCAATTGAAATAATCAAATGTACAATTCAGAAAATTGCATCTGTTTAAGTGCTGTTGTGCTTTGCGTAACGTATATGATTGGTAAAGCACAACAGCACTTAAACAGATTCAATTTTCTGAATTGTACATTTGATTATTTCAATTAGAAATCACCAATTTTTATCCGTGTACATTTTAACAAGTAAAATGAAACTTCAATCATATAACCCCTTTTTTTACGGCACACTTGATGTTTTTGTTTATAATCCGTGTACCTTTTTTACGGCTATGGTGTCGCGCTATAAAGGTTTATGCATGCAGTCGATTGTTGTATGCACGAAGAATGGATCTGGAGTTTGCTGAGTGGCATTGTTCCCTAACTACAATGGTTAAAACAAAGTAAAACAATCAAAATGATTCAAGTAAAACAATCAAATGATAAAGCAATCAATGTTTGCCTGAGGAAACTATCATAGTTGTGATGGTTCTCAGTTGGCACTAGCGTTGTTTCGTCAGTTTCTCCTTCCCGCCGTCAGGTGTCACCTGTCGACAGGCAGTCTTGATGTTAGTTATGACTGAGGTCTTTGTCAGTTTCCCGCGTCTCTCGTGTCGCGACCACCGAAGCGTGCGGACGTGCGAGTGTGAAGTAAAGAGTTGTTCGAACGTAATTTGGCCCCGACTGAGTTTATGCTGGCAGTAAAGGGAGCAATTGGCGTTACCCAAAGGCGACCTATCACAAGTGGCGC
This sequence comes from Lithobius niger, assembly GCA_023313725.1. Lineage (NCBI taxonomy): Eukaryota > Metazoa > Arthropoda > Chilopoda > Lithobiomorpha > Lithobiidae > Lithobius > Lithobius niger. Next base: position 100,608 of record JAHWFP010059183.1, read on the forward strand.
CCTCAGAATAGGTCCGTTCCTGTTTTTTTAAACTCCGTGGCCTTAGGACGTGAAGGAAAAGCCTAATGTCTGGACTGTGAGTATTGCTGTGCAAGTCTTGTGAGTGAAAGTGCATTACCTACCGAACTGTCTTGGAATTTCCGTGAAGAAATTTTTCTGAACTGTGTACATTCGGCGGTGGAATAACGTGGGCCTATCTACTTTGACTGTCCATGCATTTTACGCACGTATATGCCTAGGCTAGTTGAATTTTCTTTTATTGTGCAGAACCGCCTACTGTTTGATTCACGCTGGTGAATGAACTTGGTGTCACGTGATTTGTCAGTCATCGTCTGGCGCAAAGACTGAGCGTCTTTCTCGTGGCGTCTCGGCTGCTACAAGCAAACTGTCATGGCTGCGCGTGACTTCCGCTCGCAACGGGAAACAAGATGGCGGCGCCCATGATATACGCGTGAAGTGGTGATCGCGACCGCAATTTCGGTTTTCATGTCGAACTTTCGGAGTTTCAGTAACGTAAGTTGGGTGATCTACTGTCCGCACACGAGTGAAAGTATGCGATTAAGTTTCCACAAGATTTATGGTGACATTTTCCGGTTTTTCAATGGTCGACAGCTACTATAATTTGACTTCCATGGATGTCAATGTTATGTCACCTATGCCTGATTTGCGTTCCGTATCCTTATTGACACGTCTGGACTCGTTGCTAGATGATTATTTTGTTTCCCGCCCGCCGCTGGCGCGCCGACGATTGTAACGTTGCGTCATTGGATTTATATACGTTTTCGGCAGAGAAATTATGTCGTTGTCGTGTGATGTTTGCCAACATTAATTTTGCGGAAATGTGTGAACTGTGCACAATTCTCTGCAACTTTTGGGCTTTGCGGCATTTTGCAGTCAAGCAGTCATATGGGTAATCATGCTGACACGAGGAATGGACTTTCACAGGATTTCCACTGGAATAAGAAATAACTTGTGTATTTTATCACTATGGCGTTTGTTTGCATTGACAATTCCCTGTTTACATTTAGAAGTCAGTTGTACGTGATCTTCGACGTCATTGATGATTTTTGCACATAAAATACCGTCATCCATTATTGCATCTATTTATTCAATCTGAAATAAAAGAAACTGCTATTATATATTTATTACACTGATGATAGTTGCAAGGCAAACATTGATAAGATTAACAGTAATGCCAAGAGAGTTTAAGTATAGCCTTTCAGTTTTTTATCCATCTCTTTAGTCTAGGTTATTTTACTATAAATGGAGCTACACAACTGTGTAATATGGGAGTTCATTGTTGGGTTCAAAACAGTTTTCAACTCTTAATAACTGTAAAGGGCTAAACCCAGGTAAAATTGTAACAAAAGCAATTCCTTTCGGTGTTAATCTCAAAAGTACGTTTTCTAAAATACATCCAAAATCTACGAAAATCTAGCCACGGAAGTCTATTCTTTCCATCAATCCTAATCAAAATTAGCTTAGCTTAGATTTGGATCGTCCAATGCCAGTTTAAAGGTGAAGTTGCAATGGCGTATAGGACAATCTCTATCTAGCCACCACCTTTAAAGATCGTAGTACGGTCCCTATCTAAGCTAAAGAGTTTTGGTTATGATTGATGGAAAGAATAGATCCCAGTCTTTCAGAATATCTAAAGCATGTACATTTCGGGCTATAGAGGGTTCGGAAAAGCCCTTTGAAATCGAATATCAACATACGCTTTTGCTGCTACGCCATTACAACTTACCCTTTAAACAGGTGTAGGATGGTCCCTATCTTAGCTAAACAGTATTGGTTAGGATTGCTATAAAGAATAGATCCCCACCTTTCAGAACAGCTTAAGCATGTCCATTTCGGGGTATTAGACTGCTCGCAAAAGCACTTTGAAATCAAAAATCAACATACACATTGGCTGCTATGCCATTACCACTTACCCTTTAAACGGGCGTAGGACGGTCCCTATCTAAGCTAAGCAATATTGGTTAGGATTGATATAAAAAATAGATCCCCACCTTTCAGAATAGCCTAAGCATGTCCATTTAGGGGTATTAGGCTGCTCATAAAACACTTTGAAATCGAAAATCAACATATGCTTTTGCGGCTGTGCCGTTACCTCTTCACCTTCAAACTAGTGCTATGCCATTACCACTTCACCTTTAAACGGGCATAGGATGCTCTATACCTAAGTTAAACAATTTTGAATAGGACTGATAAAGAGAATAGATCCCTACCTTTCAGAATATCCTAAGCATGTCCATTTTGGACTATTAGAGGGCTCGCAAAAGTACTTTGGAACAAACTCACCATACACTTTCACCGCTACACCATTAACACTTCACCTTCAAATGGCCCTTACAAAAAAATACTGTAGTTTTTCCCATCAAAACTGCACTTTACTGCAGTTTTTACTCTTTTAACTGCAGTTCTCTTATGGAACTGCAGTTTCAGTGACAAAGAGCAGTTTGCAACTGCAGTTATTGTAGACTGTAACTGCAGTTCCACTCCACAACTGCAGTTTCTGTGACTAACTGCAGTTTTCAACTGTACTTCGTGTAGATTGGAACTGTAGTTCAAGTACACAACTGCAGTTTTTGTGTAAACTGCAGTTTTCAAGTGCAATACTTGAACATTTTAACTGCAGTTCTATGAGAGAACTGCAGTTTCTGAGACAAAGTGCAATTTTCAACTGCAGTTCTTGTAGATTGTAACTACAGTTCCACTACACAAACTGCAGTTTGTGTGAAAAACTGCAGTTTTAAACTGAAGTTCTTATAGACTGCAACTGCAGTTCCATTACATAACTGCAGTTCTATGAGAAACTGCAGTTTCTATGAGGAAGTGGAATTCGTGTAGAAAACTGCAGTTTTCAACTGAAGTTCTTATAAACTGGAACTGCAATTCCATTACGGAACTGCAGTTTTTGTGTAAACTGCAGTCTTCAAGTGCAGTGACAAAGTGCCCTTTTCAATTGCAGTTCTTGTAGACTAACTACAGTGCCACTACACAACGGCAGTTTCTATGATCAACTGGAGTTTTTAACTGATGTTCTTGTAGGTTCAACTAGTTTCTTTACAGAACTGCAGTTTTAAAGTGCCTTTCTGTGATAGAGTGCAGTTTTCAGCTGCAGTTCTCATAGATTTTAACTGCAGTTTGTGTGGAAACTACAGTTCCATTACAAAACTGCAGTTTTTATGTAAACTGCAAGTCTTTAAGTGCTGTACTTAAATTTTTTTGTGTGACGAAGTGCAATTTTCATCTCCAGTTCGTGTAGACTAAATGCCGTGCCATTACACAACTGCAGTTTCTGTGATCAACTGCAGTTTTTAACTACTGTTCTTGTAGACTGGAAACGGTTTCATTACAGAACTGCATTCTGTGTCAGAGTGCAGTAATCAGCTGCAGTTCTCGTACATTGTAACTGCAATTCACTACACAACTGCAGTTTGTGTGGAAAACGACTTATAAATTAGAACTGCAGTTCCATTAGAACATACATGCAGTTTTTGTTAAAACTACAGTTTTCAAGTGTAGTTCTTGCATACTGGAACTGCAGTTTCATTCCAGAAGTGCAGTTTCTGAATCACAATCTTATATTCAAGACTAGCCGTCGTCAACAATAGTAGCAGTATATGTGTATATGTATATATATATATATATATAATGACATTGTTCTACTGCTGCAATTCTTGTAGATTGTGACAGTAGCTTACAAGTTAAACTGCAGTTTTCAGCTGCGATTATAGACTGAAAATGCAGTTTAATACAGTTACTGGTTTTAAACGAGGTTATTGTGGATGGTAACTTCAGTTATGAAGAGAAGAAACTATATGAAGGAGCGTATTTAATAAATTTTTTCAATTTGACCATTCATGCTGCAGTAGTCCCTGCTGAAAGACATCCTAGCGAGAGTCTGTATGGGCCGCGCCCTTAAACCCCCACCAGTACATCTTTCGAGGCCGTGAACCGTAATAGTTTATGTGAGGTCCGAAAGAAACGAGAAAAATGTATAAAGTTTACTAATTCAGTTTTACTGTGCAAACAGAGACATAATGGGGAAAAAATATCAGCATTTTTTCACATGTGAAAGAATAGATAAAACTCACTGACCATGGGCCGCCACAAAAAGAAAAAACGAAGGCCACAAAATCGTGCTTCACAGTTCATAGTCCAGAGTTCTTTAGCTAAACGGTAAAAAATGTTTCAGCAAGAAAATTACATAATGCCTTCTGAGGACTTCAAAGTGAATTAAATAGATAATGGAACGGACTTACTTTTTTCTGGCTTTCGTCCCTCAGTCCGACAATTTTGCCTTCGAACACAATAATCCATTTTACATTACGCATCTCAAAGAGCTTCCAGCAATCCCCATGGTCGGCCCAAGGTCAGGTAAAAAAAAAAAATCCTTGACGGGAGTCACAACAGAAAAACGACCCCCATGGTCACAAGTTTACAGCAGGATACAAACATGGGGAAAAAGACAAAAAATAAACACATCGTTATCCAGTGTTAACCCAGGGAAGAAGAAGAACAAACAATGTCACTACACATCATTGTTGACAAAACAAAAGCAATACTTATTACAAAACAATTGTACTTCGGAATTAAAAGCAAAACTCAACAGGGTCATCAGCCCCAGGGTGGCAGCCTTGGATTGCCAAGGAATGTTGGTAATCACGGACCAACATGGCCAAGTCAGCATATCACAGTGAAGCACTTAAAGCCGTCGGCCACGACCAGCTTTCCAATGCTTTCCCCAGAAAAATAAGAGGGAAAAACGAAAAGGGCATTTCACAGAACTAAACGCGCATAAACAAACGTGAAACAACGTGTCACCTGCCTCACCATCACTTTTATGAGGTTCTATTAACCGACTTTGGAAAACAGTTGCTGACCAAGATTGCATGTACCCTAAATCCTCTGCCAACCCACTAAATGCCTGTTTAAAACTACAATTAAACATCAATTTTTTTTAAAAGCAGATGTACAGTTCCGGTAAAAAAAAACGCCTTTGTTATACGGAAAAGGTTGCAGGATTAATGTATGTGACTATGAACGAAAATGTTGATATCTCAAAAACTACTGAACAGAATTGAATGAAACAAAAACTGGGTTGCTTATTATGATATCAGCTATATTTCGATACGTGTTACATGTAATGGTAAGTAGCCAAATATAATTGGCCGAGCGAGCAACACGAGTTGATAACTAATAATACATCTCATAAACTACTGGACAGAATTGAATAAAACAAAAACTGAATTAAATGTTATGATAAATGCTATATTTTTATACGTATGACATGCAATATTAAGCAGCAAAATATAATATGCAATTTATAATATGCAATTCAGTCTTTGTTTCATGAAAATCCTTCCACTAGTTTTCGAGATCAAATATCAAGTTTTTCTTGCTCGGCCAATTATTTCAGCCAGTTAACGCAGTATTTAATAAGGGTAGAAACGCAGTAGACAATCTAATAAGCAATTCAGTCTTTGTTTCATGAGAATCCGTCCAGTAGTTTTCGAGATAACTGTATTTCTCCATGGTTGTTATTATGACCCTTGATATAACGAAAAAGGGCGTTTTCTTTGACCGGAACTGTACCATTGTAATCTACAAGGGACGATTTCACTTTTAAATGACGTTTTAATGAGCGAATAGCTTTTCCAACCGCTAGTAAAACTCCAGTTCTACACAGAAACTGAATTCCAAACCACAGGCAACTGAATTTTAAAGATACTTATAAATAGTTTTTAATGCTAATAATTACAATTCTTTAACTGATTTAATGAACTGATTGTTTATGTTAGGGTAAATAACTGGCTATGTAGCTTATAAATAATCCTGTCTCAGATCACAGGATTTATTAATCATTTAGATTTAGCTACTTCTAGATTAGACCAGATGCAACTTGAAACTTTTAACTGTTAGTAAACTGCAGTTTTACACAGAAAATTTAGTTCCAAACTGCAGACTACTAAATTTTAAGAAAGTACTTTTGAAGTACTTTTCAAAAGTACTTTTGAATACTTTTTGATGATAATAATTAGAATTTTTTTTAACTGATTTAATTATTAATATTAAAAAGTATTTAAAGTATTTTTCGAAATTCAGTTTTCTGTGGATTGGAACTGCAGTTCCTACATAAAACTAAAGTTTCTACATCAAACTGCAGTTTACTAGCAGTTGGATTTGCTGTTAAATTTAAAGTTTTAAACACTTCCTAAATTATGATGAGTTTTAATTAAATGTAATGGGAGTTCGCAAAGTTTAAAACAAAAGAGGCCAATTGATTGTTTAAAATGAAGATCAGCACTGCTTTATTTTAGCAGTTATAATTAAAATACAAATACTACAACCATACTTATTAACTTTACCGAGTGAGTAGGTATATAAGGTTGATTCATACATGCCAATCTTGTAAGTAAACCATAATGAGTAACTAGGATCGGTAAGGTAAGTGAAATAAGTCGTATATATAAGTTAATACCCTAAACTAATACGAATTAAATGGATGAATAAAAATAAATTTCAACTAACTGTCGTTCTGTGAATTGTATTTTTGTTAATTACTGTTTTATAAAGTGCAGTTTTTATGCAGAACTGCAGTTTTATGAAGTGCAGCTTTTATGCAGAACTGCAGTTTCATAAAGTGCAGTTTTTATGCAGAACTGCAGTTTCATAAAGTGCAATTTTATGGAACACAAACTGTAGTTCTTAATTACTCCAGTTTTGGAAAACTGCAGTTTCGTTGATAAACAGCGGTAATTTAAACTGCAGTTTGTGTTCCATAAATTGCACTTTAGAACTGCAGTTTTTTTTAAGGTCAAAACTGCAGTATTTTTTTGTAAAGGGGTAGACGGACGGTCCCTATCTAAGTTAAACAATTTTGGTTAGGATTGATGAAAATAATTTATCTTTGCCTTTCAGAATCTCCTAAGTATGACCATTCAGGACTACTAGACAGCTCACAAGAGCACTCTGAAATCGAAAGTTACTATACCAAGTAATTTTTAAAAAAGGATCGCTTAAGAGTGACATACTTGAAATACTATTTTGGAGTTGAGTGGTTGCTTTTATGTAAAAGACGTATATCACCTTTCCTGTCCAGATTTTTTCTAAACGCTTTTGTTTCTATACACTATGTTTGTAGGATGCACGGTTTTTGCGAAAATGGAGGAAAATTGTCCGAAAATGTGACAGGGCTACCATTTTTCAATAGGGCGGCCGCTATAACTAAGATATGACTGTAGAATAACCGCCAAACCGTCAGTCTTACGAAATAAAATTATAGGACCAAATTTATGTATATTTTGATTCTCTACAACTTTGTTTCTATATGTTATGGTCGTAGGATGCATGGTTTCACCATAAATGGGGAAAAACTGTCGAAAAGTACTAAATTTTCCGCTGTCTTCCAATATGGCCGCCTATAGCGCCAAGATACGACTGTCGATTTTTAGTATGTTAAAAAGTAAGGTATAATCTTCCAGAAAACCAAACATACCTTGTGTTTATATTACTTTGATGTCTAAGTCTATATTTACCAGACTATAATTGCAAGTACTCGAATTTCCCCAAGATATGAATGATCACCGCAAACATCATTCGACTTCCAAATCCATGTGGGAGAGGAGGAGTTGACTGACCGCACAGCAATTGTGCAAAAATTTAGGTTAGTGCATATAGGGTACATTTTGGCCGCCAAGCCGAGTGCTGATTTATTTGCATTAATGTATTTTATTTAGCTACTATAAGCTAGGGGTCCGTTAATAAGTGTATTCTTGTTTCGTAACTGGATTTGGTTAAAGTAGAGAGCATAAAAATAATGTTTCCTCTTTTTAAACGAAGTGATTAATTTGCGAACGCATTTTAACGATTATTTTCATTTAAATAATTTTTTTTAAGTAACTTAACTAAAAACTTTGCCTAATTAACTTTGCCTAATTAACTTTGCCTAGTTTTTTAATTAACTTTGCCTTAACTTTGGCTACACTCGCAGAAGTGATTGAGAATATCTAGAACAAGGATTTGAAAAAGGCTTGTTCGGAATTAGGCTTAACAGTTAGCAAATCTCGACAAGAAACCGTAAAAATTTTAACGGCAGGTCTTGATGATAACAGAGTAACGTTAACGGAGATTTCCGATCAGCTGTCATCAGCAATAGAGAAGCGTGACGCAACCGTACTCGCAAAAAAAGAGGTAGTCCTTAAAGAACAAGAATTAGTTCTTAAAGCAGAAGAACTCAGAATCGAAGCTTAAAATTAGACGACGCTATTAGAGCTAGGGAGGAAGCCGACAAGAGTTGTGCTGAGGCTCTTCACGTAAGATAGGATGCCGAGCGTATTCGTACTCACGAGCTGGCTTTAAAAAACCAGCAGGCACAAATCAGCGATGCAGCTACCACCAATGAAATTTGACGTCTAGAGCGTGAAGTCGCTCTAACCGATAAACAGATAGAGCTGGCCAGATTACACGTAGCCGACCTTAACCTTACCCCCGCTATGCCAATGTAGTTAGAATCGCTCCAAAATGGAGTCCAAAGTCAGAAATTAATTCCGTTCTGCAAATTTACGAGAGAACTATGTTAACACAGAACATTACCAACGAACAATGGATCTTAGGCCTACAGACTCTCCTAGGAGAAATTTTAATTAAAGTTTGTTCACAACTTAGTCCAACTCAAATGCACGACTATGATATTGTTAAAGATAAATTGCTAGAACGGTTTTTCCAAACGAAGGAAAGTGTGCAAACGCAGTTCAGATCTCTGGAAAAAGACCAAGAAATCTAAGTCACGAGTATGCCTTTGAATTGCAAATTCCTTTCAGCAGGTGGGTGTTACTCGCAGAAGTTAATTTTAAATATGAAAATTTAGTTAACTTGGAGCAGTTCATGAAATACTGTCCTGCCAGTCTAAAAAAAATGGTTGCCGGATCAAATCAAGCTTTGAAGAAGCCGCCAAATTAGCGAATGAATGGACTACTAGGTCTAAACAAATTTCTGTGGAAGAATCCCAGAAAAAAGGCAAGGTGAAAACTAGCACACAGCCAACCAGCCAAGCTTTAAAAGCAAATGGCCACCACCGTAACGGCTTCAAATTTCAAAGTGTCGGAGTTAACCCGGCTGGGTCTCAGTTTGTAGACTGTAGCTTAAATAGCACAGATGCTAAAGCTGCTGAGGCTCAGACTAGCCCCCCTAAGAGCCCCAACAATGTAAACCCTAACAATAAACCTAGGTATTGTTACGAGTGTAATTCGACCACTAATTTACGTAATGCGTGTCCCCAACTTAATCTAGACGCGCGCTAGTGTGTCGCGCCAAGTTAGGCAACAATCATCACAACAAACATCGCATCAATTCAATTATCGAGGTTGTAAACCATTGTAGCGCGACGCCTAGCTAATAACTAGCTATCATATCAAAAACCAAAACTGGTAAAAGGGACCGCCAAGTTCCGAATGGTTCGGCCCTTCAAAGGAGTGATATCAACACATCAAAACATTCACCAAGTTAATCGCACCACTTAATAAATCGAAGGTTAAATGGAAACTAGAACATTGCTACTTTCGGTAGCAATGTTCAAGTTTTCATTTAACGTCCAAAGTATTATTCGGTGCGATTAGGTTGGCAAATGTTTTGGTGTGTTGATATCACTCCGAACCATTCGGAACCGCATTATTATTTTTCCCCGAGTACCTGAAATGTGCCCAACTATGCTTCAAGATCTAGACACACGCTAGTGTGTCACGCCAAGTTAGGCAACAAACATCACATCAATTCAATCTTGTAAACATTACAAGATGGGAGATGGGGAGGCCATTTATCCCTCATAAACAAAGGAATTTTTAGAAATCTTGGCTTCCGTATGGGCCACTTGTGAAAAGTTCATCCTCTTAGTGTGAATTATTTTACAGCATTTTCTGCAAATTTCTTATGTTTTTTGATATTTATGAAACAAAACAAAATTTTGTGACAATTTTATGACTTTTCGATAAAATCAAAGTATTGTATGACATGTGGGAGCCCCGGTAACTGGTAAAAATTCAGGAGAGGAAAACCACCAAATCTTGCATCACCACTTTCTGCTGTATCTTTACGAACTATTATTGTTCAAAAGGAATTTGTTACCAGGTAGCCTAGGAATGCGGACTGCTCACCCTATCAAGACATCAAAGTTTACTAATGAACTTTTGCTTTTACAAAAACTTGACTTTTCACCATTGAGCGATATCAGTTGATTGAGATTTGTTCACTTACAGAAAGTTGAGTTCTCAGTATAGCCTTACCAACATTACTAAACAGCCTATTTAGCTTTAGTAGGTGAGAGTTCAATATTGTGTATCTGATAGATTGGGTTTGTATGTCGTAAGCACTTGATGGGAAATTCCCATCGAACATAATGTTTACCTTATTTTCATAATAAATTGTTTTCTGTACAAAAATAAGTTCTAACCTTATTACAAACGAATGCGTGCTTACCATTATCATAATTTCTATATGCCCACCTGCAATTTATAGCATTCCTTCTCGTAATGCAATCTCCCCTACAGAAGAAATCCTCATAAGCCTATGCCTGGCAGCTCGGTAGCCTTGATAAGCGCATGCGTGACGCACTCCTATAAAGGCATTGGCATGGGACTGTGTCTCGTCTCCTCTAGCTTCCATGGCATGTGGTCGCTCTCTCCAGCCCTCCGTATCCTTCTCATTTGGCGCTTAGAGGCTTTTGTACTACTCTTGACCTTCGGTCAACATTCCACGTTCGTCACATTTGAGGCTTACGCCTGCTTGCGACCTTCACTGTCCTTTCGTTTTGACCACAGCATTTGGGCATCAAGACCTCTTCACCTGTCGTTGCATCTTTGACCAACCTTCTTCCACAACAGGATCCCTGTCTGCCGTTCTCTTCGGTCTCTGTCCACGGTTCCTCCAGCCCACGACCCTGTTAAAAGGAACCATGGTAACCGCAACACACCATTCAAGATGCCTCTGGTCATCCGACACTCCTGTAGTTAGATGCGTCGTCAACACTGTTTCCACCTTAGTCCCTCGGACCAGTCCCTGAGGCCTGACACTCGGTCTCCTACGCCCTCCATCAATGCATCTTCTGTTTGTTTACAGGGCACCGCGGCTAAGTATTCGGACCCAGACCGAGGCTGGGCCCGGTGCCGTTTCCTGTGATCCACTTTCGGTTCCCTGTGTTCTCGGTCAGAACTCCTTCATCTACCAGTGTCAATCTACCAGTGTCTTCCTTCTGTCGGCACGACGAGTTCCTCTGCAACTCCTGGATTCATTCCTGAGTACATTCATCGGCAACTCCTGCCGCCGGTTGCCTGTCTCTTGTTAACAAAATCCTAGCTGTTATCACTTGGATCCTCCATTCGGTCCCTGACTCGTCGTTTCCTTCAACCTCGTTCCACGGTCTCCTCGAATCTCAGTTCATGGTTCCCCAGACACTTGGGCCTGTTAAGGAAGCCCAAGGGAACTGTAGTTGTACAATGAAGCATTTACGTTCGCCGACAATTCCTTCCTTCTGTCTTCTGTCTCCTCGAACCGCCTCTTTAGGTAAGCCAACGACATTAGCTTATGCCTCGGTCCACGGTCCCGCGCCCCGGATCTCAGTTCCCCGGGCCCATAGGCCTATTCAAGACATCCAAGGGAACCGCAGTGTTGTTCCACATCGCTCTACAGCTCAGCTGCTGGCCTGTCAACGATTCTTTCACTACTACACCGCAGTAAATCTACATCTTGTTCCTACGGCGATATAGCCCCTCTTCTTTGGCCCTTCTGACCTTCTTCGTTCGAATTGGGGGGGACCGTCACAAGTCTACACCAGGTTCCTCTATATGACCTGATCTTCAAGACTACTTCCATCCAGCAATGTAAGAAGTGGTGTACCAGCCCTCATCAACAGTGCCACTCTGGGCCCCACCAGGCCTGCTCTCTTTGGAATATGCCGACAATTGATAAGAGGGCATCGCCCATCTTTACCTCGGTCTCCAGTGGGTCCCCACGGTCCCTACCTGCCCTTCCTCCGGCCTCAACACTGACAGTACAATTCGGAACAACCAGTGACTACCAATACCGGTTTTCCTCTTCTTCACCAGGTTCTACAATTATGGTTCCTCCACCATCGTTTTCACGGTCACCGGTACCTTTTCCCAAGATGGCACCACCATTGTGGAGTACGCAAGTGAGCAGCATGATGGATTGGCCAAGAAGGGAGCGGGGATTGAAATTCCGGTCACGTAGTGCAAAAACAAAGCCAGTTGTTAAACCACAATTGATGACAGGAGCATCTAAAGACTGGAAAGTTTGTGAAGGATACAATCAGGTATCGTGTCTTCCACCGTCTTGAGGTCCAAAAGAGGAATGGAAGGTTGTCCTCGGCGACATCATCTGAAATATGTACGCGGCGATCAGGAGGTTTTTCGTTGAGCAGTGCAGGAGGCGGCATCGGGTTCATTCGTTGTTGTAGAACCGATGTTGAGTCACCAATGCTTTCGCTGTCATCCTGGTCCGTGAGGGGTTCAGTTGATCGTCGAGCAGCAGAAACTTCAGTTCGACGAAAAACCTCGTCAGCTGTTGAAGAGGAGCGATGCCTTTTTGTCCCTTGTCGGGTGGCTGAAACAGAATGCTTGTTGCTGTTTTCGCTTGAAACCATTGCAACCCAGTCTTTCGTGTAATTGTCTCCTTTGACGTGGCAGAAGGAGGTGGGTTGGTAAATATGCGATGACAAAAGTCATGGAGAGCATGGTCCACCAACCGGTAGATTTCGCTGCAGGAAACCGACTGGTGGGCCTGGCGGGACGAAAGGAAAAAGAGGTCCAAAGGAGATAGAGGCAAGTGCTTTTCGTGAAAGGACCCAAATGACGAGGCACGTCCAAACTTCCACTTCAGTTGAACATAGACATCTTTCGCCGAGCATAGCTCCTCTTCTAACGCAGACAAGTCCAGCTGTAAGAATGATGTAACTTGGCCAGCCTGGGCCATGAGATTGCGGCAGTGTTGATGATATTGAGATATCCGATGAAAGTGGCGGTGGGTCAGGATGGGCGAGTGCCGAGTCATGAGTCGAAGGATGCAAAAGGGCAGTTGGGTCCGAAAAGCTGGCAGCGATATTGGAGTGAGCCGCAGGCACGTTGAAGGGCAGAGGAGAGATCGTTCGGGTAGGGAATACTTCTGGGCTTCTTTCGTGGCTTTGGGCATGATGGAGACGGCTGGGCTCTTCGTAGCGGCGGAACTGCAGGCAACGAAAACTTAGATCTTCGGAGGACGAAAAGTGGGAAACAAAAGTGGCATGGTGACACGCTGGAGGAAATATGACCTACCTTTCGCGCGAAAGCACTTTTATAGAGGAGCACTGTGCCGCTCATGCGTAGCTGGCAGCTACAAGGAACCGAAAAACCTCTAGGGAAACACAGCATTGCGACGAACGAATGCAAAAATTCGCAGGTTATGTCATGTTTTCCAATCGGCAGCAAGAAAGAGAAGTAACGCCTATTAGTTAATACCTAGTAGGACCGTTACACTATCATGGCAGGGGCTAAACTGTTAAAATCTGTTCCCCAAGACAGCAGGACGGATCAGAGAGATTGCATCCCGTTGAGCAAATGCCTAGGGACAAAGTAGAACCCGTCCTTTATATCGTGGGATACATGGCAAAATGTGCCGAGTGGGTAGGTGGTTTTATTTATTATTTTGTAAGTTTGTTAAGCATAGGCTAATATAAAAAATACTGAACCGTTGAATAAAATGGTTTATTATTTATTTGTGTATAATTTGTAAACCATGATTACATTAAAACGAATGTCAAGGTCAGAGGTTAGTTGTCCGATATGACCGATAACCGCAAAGGTGAACCCGACTTAGTCCCTAGTGTAATATCTACCGGGCTACTTTAGTCAGTGTAGGGATAAGTGTGGCTCCAAGTAAAAAAAAAAGGAGAAAACCGAGTTAAGGTGGTTTGCAAGCTCAAGAAAGGAGGAATCTGAAGAATCACGAGGTTTGTCCCTCCATACTATTTCTTTCCAGATCTTTAAGCTTCTAAAACCAGCCAAGTCAAAATTTAGACTGTTTATGAGGATTGGATTGTGTTAGGTGATTTGAGGCTAAAAGAAGAAAAAAAACGAAATTTTGCCAGCCCACTTGTCTGGCCGGCTGAAAATTGTTTCTGTGGCCTAGTAGGAAATATACAATACCTGAAAATTTATAGCATTCTTCCCTGAAGCATGCTTCTCTCGCCGGAGTTTTGAAGCTGTTTAGAGACTGCCAGCTGCGTAACCCATCCTGCGCATGCGTCAGGATCCTCTATAAAAGCATTCGGGCAAGACTGGCCCGGCATCTTTTGTCCCTCGATTTGTCAAGTGGACACTCGAGGGGAGGCAGGGTGGGGTCAGGTATTGTATATTTCCTACTAGGCAACAAACAATTTTCAGCCGGCCAGGCAGGAGGCCCGGAAAAATTTCGTTTCTATTGCCGTTCGGAAATATACAATACCTGAAAATTTGTAGCATTTCAGTAGACCTCAACTTGGGTGGTGGGCACCCTTGACAATGACTCTAGGGTTACGAGCTGGCTTCCCCCAAAAAGATTAGACATCGCACTTTTATGAAACAGAAAATCTGCAATATGGGTTAATCTATGGAAGTGGTTGTCCAAGATGGAAGATGAGTCATGCTTCTTGTCGGTATCTGTTTCAGTGCTTAAGGAGGATTGGATAACATGTTTGGCAGTGATGATGGGTCTCAGACGATGCAATCCGATTTCTTGAATTTATGTCTCTCTTGAGTGATGGTTCTGTTGACCGTCTTCATTGTGAGGCTGCAGATGAATTGTTGGGGATGTCGATGTCATTAGTGGAAGGTTCAGGATGCCGCACGTCTTGAGTTCATGTGTTGTGCCACTAGTGTTGTTGTCAGTTTAAGTGATGCTGCAGTCAGCGGGAGCATGGTGGGCGTCAGACTTGACCTGAGTTGTTTTGAGTCTGTGAAGGTGATCCTTAATCCACTCTTGAGAGGGGTGGGAAGAGTGACTGGTTACGACTTCCGGGAGTTTGTAGATATCCGTTGGTTGATGTGGCAGTCCTGTGTGAAGTTTGCAGGTGAGGTCCACTGGTAAGATTGAATTTTGCTGCAGCGAGGACTGTATGTCAGTGTGTTCCGAAAGCCGGTAATGTGGGTCAGGAAAATGCGGAGGATGTTATGCAGGGGTTCGAAATATGGTCCCACGAGGCAGGAGAGGAGTGTGGATGGGTCCCAGTCTGGAAAGGAACATTGTGTGGATGGGCGATCGACCACGATTGCTTGATGACGGTGAGAAGCACTGGTCGTCTTGGAGATGTGTTACGTTTCCGATTTTAAGGACAGAGAACTTAACTTAACTTTAATCTGGTTAACTCGCCCCAAATGGGCATTACATAACCACACACCACACACAAGAAGCAAAACAAAACAAAAAAGAGAGAAGCCTCCGCAGAAAACGGCACAGCCCCTAGTTATAGAAGAAAAGTGTAAACTCCTCACAGCTCTTAAAATGAGTGTCAAAGTTGTTCTTAAAATTGTTCACACTCGATGACATGACCACAAATTCTGGTAAACTGTTCCAGATGGAAACCACTCTCGCAAAAAAAGTTTGTCGTGCCCACTCGTGAGCATGATAAGAGTGTTCCAGTTTCTTGGAGTGGCCCCTAGTAGCTGTAACAGTAGACAGCCTAAATCTTGACTTGAGGTACTCTCCTCCAAAACCCATACAAAGAATCTTGAAGAGAGTAATAGCACCACCTCTCGAGTACCTCCAACACAAAGATGGAATCTTGAGTTTACGCAGCCGTTGTTCATACGACAGATTGCAACAGCCAACATCTTCTTGGTGACACGGCGTTGAATCCGTTCCAGTGCTCGAAGATGCTTAATGTGATATGGCCTCCAAAGTTCGATTGCATATTCTAGGATGGGACGAACCAAAGCCAGATAAAGTTTGAGAAAGACCCCCTTCTGCCTAGACGAAATTGTCTTTGCAATGATTGCTGAGACTGCATTAGCTTTACCAACAGTTCTTGCCACATGTGCAGTGAACTGCAATGGGAAGGTCCGTGATAGGTGTGAAGGGGCCTCTTATTTTGATGAAACCAGCGTTTCCTGTGGCTGTCATGGATTGTGATGATTGGTGCGCAGGTTGCTTTGCTTGAAATTCTGGGTGTTTCATTTTCAATTTTTCCTTCTTTGACTCAATCTCTGCGTCTGTTGAGCAATTGAATATGGGCTTGCAGGGCTGTGCCGGGTTCAAAAGAGCAGTGTCATGTTTGTAAGATTGACAAAGTTCCTGATTGAAGGTCTTGAGTACGACATGTGGATTGGTGGACCTGCTTTCGGGATGTCTTGAAATGATGACAGTTGTCGTGAGTGAAAGATACGATCGTTAATCTTGGAAGAAGGATGTTGGGTGAGCTGTAATGTTGGAGAGTTTCTGACGACTGGCATTTATCTGGATTGCCCTGTTGTGGTCCTCGGTGAAGGGTAGCTGACGAAGGAAATGACGAGAGATGGTGGTGTCATTGGTAAGGGCCAACTGTTGTAAAAAGATGGGTGTCAGGAAGTTGCAATGATAGTCGGCTTCAGAGCGGTGGAAGGGTTGGGACTGTGATCGGTAGTTGGCAAAGTGGAGCTGTTGAGCAGTAGTTGGGCTGTGGTTGTGTTGGGAAAGGTTTCTCAATCGTGTGGAGCCGAGCTGTAGACGAATGAAAGTGAAGGATAGCTGGCTGAAACTGTGAGGGTAGTCGATGAGGTCAACAGGCAGCGTCGGATGATCAGCTGCAGAGTTGTGACTGTAGTCAGTCAGGGGCTTTAGGCAGAGCAGGAAGACGGTCCTAGGAAACTGATGGTGTCTTGCTGAAGCTGGAAACTGGAATGAATGTCGGCGACTGACAGCAAGTAGTGAAAGATGACAGCATCGAAGAACTAAGGCCAAAAAGAGCTGCAACGAATGCCGTCCAGGGACAGCAGGCAGCGAAGGATGGAAGTTTTAATGAACTGCTATTTTTGTCCACTAGGATAGCACGTGGTGAAGGACGACTGTGTGCTGGAGTGCAGAAAATGGTTGACAGGGAGTTGTGGGCCGCAAAGTTGAAAGTCGGTAAGGGACAGCAGGCAGCGAAAAATGACGGTCCGAAGCAGCTGTAATGATTGTCAGAGTAGGATAGGTGAGAGGTGTTCGCTTCCTGTCAATTTCGACGTTTAAGGTTCACCTCGTCGATCTGTGGTGTTGGCAGGTTTAAATGTGTTTCGGCTATCTGTGACTTGTCTCGGCAGATTCAAAGCGCAAAGGCTATCTGGAACGGAAGGGAGATACTTTATGTTCCGAATTAGCTGTGATGATTGCTAGTGAGGGACAGCAGGCTGAGTGGAAGCAGCTGTAGTTTATGATGCGAAGGAGCGTCGGACGGTTGATGGCATCTTTTTTTGGTTGGTTCGGATGGACAATGGAAAAATGGTGTGGCAATCCATAATTTGGATCCATGTAAGAGATGATGACGGTCTTTCCTGCTGAATCGGGAGATCTTTGATGCCTGTCCAGAGGATAATTGGAAATTAAGCCAACAGCGAAAATCGTACACTAGAAATAACGTAGTTCAGTAAGCCACCTTCATGCATTTACGTTTCGTCGGAGTGGCATGACCCGGATTCGAACCAGCTACCCAGTTCGCCCCCAGATCACTTGCATAGCGCCTTAGTCGCTATGGCCACATCCTCAACTGGCATAAAGATAACTCACTGAACTACGTTATTTCTAGTGTATGATTTTCGCTGTTGGCTTAATTTCCAATTTTCCTTAGTATTATTTCCAGCGATTTATGTCTATTTATTTCTCCTTTATTGAGCCTTGTAAGTGTATGATTTGTCTTCCCTCTCCATTGACTATGGCCGAGTGAATTTCGGTCGAATGGAGCCCTGGTCACGGTTGTGACCTTTATAACGGGTTCAGTGAGTTATCTTTATGCCAGTTGAGGATGTGGCCATAGCGACTAAGGCGCTATGCAACTGATCTGGGGGCGAACTGGGTAACTGGTTCAAATCCGGGTCATGCCACTCCGACGAAACGTAAATGCATAAAGGTGGCTTACTGAACTACGTTATTTCTAGTGTATGATTTTTGCTGTTGGCTTAATTTCCAATTTTCCTTAGTATTATTTCCAGCGATTTATGTCTATTTATTTGTCCAGAGGATGGCAGAGAATTTGTAATCCAGTCCAGAAAGTGTGAATGACAGTTGGATGATGACTGCGTGTCAAGTGGGGAGGTTAAGCCTAATGTTGAGAAACTCTAATGATACGGTCGGTGAGTGCATGTTCTTGACTTGCAGACTGTAGGAGGAACGTTGTGTGACGGATGGTCTTGGGTCATATTGATTCACGATAGACCAGATAAAGGCAAAGAGTGTGAAGGACGAAGGTTCCTTCTAAGTTTCTATAAATCCTGGCATGGTATAGTCCAGTTAACGAAGGATGTCATATCCAAGTACAGGAACTTTGATGAGGATGAAGAAAACATGTGATGGCTTTGAGATGAGAGATTGTGAAGACAAGGGCGAGTTTGGATGAGGAGACTTGGTCTTGTGTTGACAATCATGGATGACATCCGTGAATCCATGTTCTTGACGTTGGACAGGGAAGAATCGTTGTGCGTGACGAGTTAATCGCTGTTCCGTTGAGTTTTGGCGTGGTCCAGTCTGCTTGAACGAAGGATGGCATATCCGAGGACGGGGTCAGGCTTGGATGAGGATCAAGAAGCAACGGATGGTTTGAGGCTTGTCAGAAAATTAATCGGGATTTTTCGTCGACCATGAGTTGTTGCGTTCTGACTTTAGAGTCGTTTAAAAACGGATGCGGAAACAAGATTACTGTGGGATGTGTCGTGTCCACAATTTCAGTTTCATGCTGAGACAGCTGTCTTTTCCTGGCCGAAGCTTGGTGTTGATTGTGCGCTGACAAGGAATACATAGCTCAATCCAGAGTGTAAAGAATGACTAGGGATGATGAAGGCTATTACTGAATGGATGGCTTGGTCTTGGTTTTGAAATGACGGACAGCAGGATCCAAAAATGCGAGTGCTTGACTTGAGGACAGAGGCAGATCGTGTTAAGGGTAGTCCACACCATTGATGAGTAGATGCGACTGGTGAAGGGCTTCAGGATGAAGGAACGGCCGGCCATCTTGGATAGCAGTCCGAAAATTGAAAACTCGGATGGGAATGGCAAAACATGGTAAAGGTATAAAAAGTTGGTTGGCCAATCTTGAGTGAAAGAACGGTTGTATGATGATGAGGTGGTTTGTTGTTTGTTGACTTGTACTTGAATTACCGTACAGCACGGTCCATTATGGCGTGGGCTTGAGATGAGGACAAAGGTGATGCTTGTGTGATGCTTGTGCCCGAGTTTGTGGATGAGCATGCTGGTAAACCAAGTGGAATATCGGACAGAGATTGATGCGTCTTCAAAGAGGCGATCTGTGAGAATACTTCTTTTTCTTGGCCTTCTTAATTGAAGAAAAAACTGGTAGCCATCGATGGGTGACGGACAGCGAGGCAATGGAGCGGCCATCTTGGATGCTGGATAAGTCGTCATTTCACGGGAACAGTCCATGGTGTAATCCGCTTGAGCGTGCATTCGCTGTCCGAGAACTTGAAAACAAGGACTGCATGAAATGAGGACGGACAGGAGAAAAAACTGACTGTTGCTCGAAGACAGGACAGAGACGATGAGGACGAGTTGGTAATCCAGTCTTCAGTGTAGGAATGGCTGTGTAATGATAATGTACTTGAATTGTCGTATGGCACGATCCATTAAGGCGTATACTTGAGATGAGGACAGAGGCAGAACCTTGTTGAGAGAAGGACAGTCCGAGTTCTTGGATGAACCTGATGACAAGTCGAGAGAAAATTCGGCTAGATCGATGCGACAACAATTTTCTGATCGGCGGGCAACGAACTGCGAGGTGATGGGGCGGCCATCTTGTTTGCAGAATCAGTCGTCGTTTCTTTGGATCGGGCCATGACGTAGTCCGCTTGAGCGTGTGCTGGCTGTCTGCGATCTTGAAATTCGGACAGCTGAAATCAGGATTGGGACAGAGCAAAGGACGGACTGTTGCTTGAAGACAGGACGGTGATGTGAGGAGAGAAGCGAAGGTAGAAGTTTTCCGGCTACCGCTGGAGGGAAAAGATGGCAGGCCGGCCTCGCCCAAATGCTTTTGTAGAGGATCCTTGCGCATGTGCAGGATGGGTTACGCAGCTGTCAGTCTCTAAACAGCTTTAAAACTCCAGCGAGAGCAGCATACTTCAGGGTATCACAGTTTGAATCTAGGAATAAAGCCACAGAAAAAATGCCTGGAAAAAAGTCAGTAAAAGAAGCCACAGTCAAAAAAGCTGCAGAAAAAAAATTTTCTGGTGAAATACGACCCAGGGCAACTGATCTAAAACCTGACCTAACATGTAACAAAAACACGAAAAACTACAACAAAATACAGACAAAACAATTCAGCTTTTTCATTAAGCTGTTTTCCCACCGCTTTTCTTCCTTCGGTTGTTTCTCCCAGGCTAATTTTTTTTTCATGTTTTTTTGCCATGTACCTTCAGTTCAAACTGATCAAACGTTTTCGATTACAGCAGATTCTAAGGATGTAAACATATTTTTGCAACATGTCTGGTTACATTTAATTCAAGTAAAAGAAAAGTCGTGTGCTGGTTTTCGAGATATAGCCCCGCCTAACACTGGCTGGTTAAGTGCACTTGGATGTGATTTGTTTTTTAATAAGATTTCTCGTAGTCTGGATTTTTACGAATCTGGAACTCTTTGCTCAGAAACAGAAAAAAAAA